>JAJOZX010000678.1:937500-1246507 GCA_023014485.1 Bathynomus jamesi
ATTTAGCATTATTTTATTAATGTATGGAGATGTCTTACCTATAGTTTTAGCTCATGTTATTTAATGAATTTCGATTTAAAAATAAATGCCTTTTTTGGCCTATTTCCATGTTTTATTCTGCCTTTTTGCCTGCCTATTTCACTGTTTTTTAGTGCCTGAACTTCCGGTCTTTACTCATAACTAAGGATGGCAGGCAAAAACAAAAAATTATAACTTACTTATGCATCACAGGCAGTCAATACAGGCAGCGTAGTAATGCCGGGCGCACACGGCTCGGCTACAGAGACGGCATTTATGTTTGGTTTTCCGGTCGAACCCTTTGGGGCACTCCACACACCTCACCATAGGCCCAGCCGCATCTGCTACCACAGAACCAGACGTGTTGGCAGCAGCAGTAGGGGTTGGGAAGTCACACACTGAACATAAGGCATTCCTGAGTGGTCTTGATAGGGATGGGGATGTCAGCCTCTCTGTGGCCCATGGCTTGATAAGGGCCAGTGCCAACTCCTGCATGAAATGTCTCCTTTGAGGTGTCACTCCTCCCCTCTTCCTGGTTGTTTGACAGTGGATGATCCACGCGTTGATGACAGAAGCATTGATCATCCCGTAAAACATACACAGTGGCCACCTCTTGGTTTTGCGACCACAGGAGTACTGTGCACACATTTGATCAAATGTGTCCACTCCTCCTTTTGTGCTGTTGTAGAATTCAATAACTTCTGGCTTCCCAGTGGTCCCTATGGTTGGCTGGGAGTGCATGGAAGAGAGGAGCATCACAATCTTCTTCTTGGTGGAAGTAGAAGGGAGGTATGACACCAAAGTTAGGTCCTTGGTGTGCAGGAATGCAGTAGAGCCTGGCGTCCTACCTTCCTTCGTGACCATCTCCCTCGGTATTTCTTTCTTGTTCCCCTTGATGGTCCCTACGATCGTCATTCCACAGTTGAGAAGGAGGTCAGCAGCAAGGGGCACAGAGGTGAACCAGTTGTCCGTGGTCACGTTCCTGTTGGTGTGGTGGTACTCCTTCGTCAGTTCTTTGGTGAAGTAGTGTCCAAGTTGTAGGTTCTGCTGTGGTAGGGTGGCCTGTTTCCCCAAGTATGGAATGCCTGCTAGAAGGTACTTGCTATCGACGTCATTTGCAAGCACTAACTTGAGTCCATACTTTGCTGGTTTATTGGGGATGTACATCCGGAATGAGCACCTGCCCCTGAAGCCAAGCAGCTGCTCATCAACAGTGATGTTTTCCCCAGGCACATAATATTTTCTGCAATTAGCAATAAAAATGTCCCAGATGTGCCTGATGGGAGCAAACTTGTCACTAGCTTGCCTCTGCTGCCTTGTCTCATAATCGTCGAAGCGAAGGCAGGCAAGTAGGAACGTAAACCTGCCCTCCGACAAGGCAGCACGGTACATTGCAGGGCCCCAACTATTTGGATTCCACATCTCCTTAGTTGTGAGATGGTTGTCTCTATGAGCGCCACTGAAGATGAGGACCCCCAGCAATGCTCGTACCTCTGCTGCAGAAGTCCTCTTCAGTGTTGCCGTCTTCCTTGTGTACTTTGCTGCCTCTATATCGATCTTCTTGTTGGTGCATTCCACAATCGCTAGAATTATCTGCTCCTCAAAGAACAGTGAAAAGCACTTCTCAGTGGTGTCAGCACCTGATGCATCCTGTGTTGGCCTGGTGCAAAGGCAGGCATAATGTTTCTTGCTGGTGTTCTTGTGGTTGCTGGTGACTGAGGCCGACAACTCCACCTGAAACCAGCAGTACTGCTGATTGTGCTGGTTGCAAAGTTGGTCACAGGGGAGTCATCCTCGTCACGGCGACGGCGCCGCCCCCTTCCATTAGAAGGAGGTGCAGCACGGGCAGCAGCAGGCATGGAGGGAGGTACAGAAGAGGCAGGTACAGGAGGAGGCACAGGTGAGGCAGGAGGAGAAACAGAAGGCAAATGAGAGGCCACAGATGAGGTGTCAGGTCCTGGGGTGGGTGGAGAGGCAGCAGATGTGGCCACAGGTCCAGGTGTGGCCACGTGGCTGGTGGTAGGCCTAGCACGCCGCGGTCGCTTAGCCCGGCGGTGTGATGACCTGGGCTCATCTATGTCACTATCACTACTCTCTTCACTTGGTTCCTGGACATAATCCTCATCAAGATCGCTGTCGTAAAGTACTTCTCCCTCAATTACGTCCTCGATCTCATCGTCACTGCTTTCCATTAATTTCTCCTCAATCTCTTCCTAAGTGAAGGATTTCACTCTCTGAGCCATTTTTAAATATAATTATTATTAATTTCACTATGAAAATGCATAAACACACCCTGAAACACAAAAAAGACATATATGGTATACACTATCACTAACCCTGGGTAATATTTACCCAGGGTATTGTTTGTACGTTATCACTAACCCCGGATAAAATCTACCCAAACCCGCGTTTACGGAAAAACCCGGGTCGGGAGCGGAGTCACGCACCCTGCCTCTACGACGTCTGTGAGGGAACTGAAGGTATACTGGGTCCCGCACGTCTACCTCCCAGGGAACCGTACGAGATGCGCATGCGCTACCTCAATGTGGGTAAAATTTACCCAGGGTTAGCGTTCTAGGGTTAAAGACATTTTGATTGTATTTCAATATTAAAACTTTGAAATATAGATAGGTTTCTTGAACTTTGCCAAGGATACCAGGTCTGCCTTGCTCTTGTTCCTGGACATGAGCTCCCTACTGGCCACCTGGCCACTGATATACGCCTCCCTCCTCTCTTGTGAGTAAACATGTTGTGATGCTTCAGTTGTCATCCTTACACACCTCTCTACTGACTGTGTGTGTGAGGGCCAAGCAGGAACTTCCATTAGTCTATCCAGAAACTCTTTTGATTGCAGCAGTGGTGAGGGAGCAGGTCAGAGGAGGCTCAGTCACGCCAGAGTTCCAGTCAATAAGCTCCGAGAGTTTGGTGGCATCTGGGTTGATGTCAGGAGTCTTCCTGGATCTGACACTGCAGTCTCAGACCTGTGTGTCCTCATCTCCTTCACCTCTGATTTCCAGTATCCTCTTCACTGCCTCCCTCCTCTCCTCCTCCACCTCACTGCACAGCATGGCCCGGAGCACAGCCTCAGAGTGTGCATACCAGGCTGACCTCTTCATTGTAGGCATCACTATTCCTATCCAGAGCTAGGCAATAAATACATTGAATGTATTTAAATACTAAATACTAAATACATGGGAGAAATGTATTTAAATACTAAATACTAAATACATTTTACGAATGTATTTAGATACTAAATACAAAATACATCAATTGTATTTAAATACATTTGTAAATACATTTTAAATACATACAAATTTTAACATATGCATTCACTAATTCATGAGTAACAACAATATAAAATGCTTGATAAAGGATAAAGAAATAGTACAATCTAATTTCCGATTATATATTTCCCTTTTTAGAACAAAACAAAAGAACTTAGAACTTACGATGTTCGACCAGTGACATATTATACTCATTATATCATTGCAAAATGAGTAACAATTAATGAGTAGATGAGACATAAACGTAAACATAAACATAAGGCACCTTACGAATTCTCTTTTATTTCACGGTTGCTGCGGATCAAAACCAATCTTTCAAAAGTTTTGTCTGAAAGAGAGTTTCTTTTGGGAGTCAAAGTGATTCCCGCGAATGAGAATATTCGCTCTACCGGTGCCGAAGATGGTAATGTCGTGTTATAGCGGAGGAACAGTCTTTTTATGAGAGGATGTTTTCCCAAACTGTTGAAACATGAACCATGCTGTACTACACTGTCGACGCGTCGTACTGTGCTAGTACAGAACGTGTATTAAACCAGTAAAAGTATTTACATTTTTATATTTTGAGTATTTAAATACATTGTATTTAAATACTCATTAAAGTATTTAAATACTATATTTAAATACATGAAAAACAATGTATTTATAAATACAGTTCTAAATACACAAATGTATTTAAATACGTATTTAAATACAAATGTATTTAAATACTGCCCAGCTCTGTTCCTATCACCTCCTTCTTCTGACTTCTGAGCAGCTCCAGCTGGTAAAGTACATGCCTGGGACCCTCCACTCAGCTGTGATTTAACTTGATGTTGAGTCAGTTTGGCATGTAGATTCCCACTATGAATACCACAATTATCCTCAGATTCTTCAGATTCCTTCCCTTCAGCCCATGTTTGGAAATCCACAATCTGCAGAACCTTAGAGCCGTAGTGACCCAGCTACTGTGACAGACTGGCCCAATCTCCAGGAGAGCTAGACTCTCCCGATCTGATGGCAGTTATGATTCTGTAGCCATATGATTGGTCTGTGCTGAGGTCCTTCACTACCTCCTGACTAAGATGGGGTAGAGGAGGACCAACAGTGATCCTCGTGAAGTTTGGGTTGACCTCCAGCTCAGTGGCAGTGTTTAACAGCTTCCCTAGGGACCCAGACCACTTGGTGATGCTCAATTAAGTTAATTGAAATTCTTAATATCTTCCTATAAGCTCAGATGAAAGGTTTTGTTGTTATAGGTACAAGACTTAATTATTCAAAGTAATGACAATTTCATATATCTATCATATCAAAATATACAGAAAGTTTGGGTCACACATAACATTTCGAATAATTTGAATTACACAATATTTACATTACGAAGTAATCAAAATTTTCAACAAGGAGGGAAAACACATGCATTCATAATCAAAACTCCAGCATTTGTGACTATGTGAAACTTAAAAACCATACTGTACAGCAAAAATAACCAAAGTTGACCACACATATGAATGGCACATTGATATACGATGCTACACGTAGGCCTGTTCAAATATCAACTTTTTCTTATTTTCATAGGTTTCTGTACATTTTCCCATGCTTTTTGACCTGAAAAAGCCGAAACTCACAACTAGTTTGACCTAGGATGTTGGGAAGCATTGCCGCATGGAGCTTTAAATTTTCTGCCTTGAAATCGGCTAAAGCGCCAATTCCGGGGTCCCTTGAATTATGTTTTGCACTTTAACTTTTGATCTAAACAAGATAGAGCAACAAATTAGGTATCAAATGAAAGAGCATAAAATTAATAAATAATAATAATAATAATAATAATAATAATAATAATAATAAATAAATAATAATTAATAATAATAATATAATAATAATAATTATCTATCATTTTTCAGGAAACAACAGAAACTCAATCAGAATCTAGAAAACCATCTACAAGTTACAACTTCACAATGGCATTAAGCAAGGAGCTGAGGGAGCTCCGTGGGCGCACAGTTCATATCTCAGAACCTCCACGTACTGTCCACAGGCAGGTGTCAACTGGGCCATCTACCAGATCTCTCACTGAAACTTTCCTGGTTGGATACCCTTCAGCTTTTATCAGTGGTTCACAGCTTC
Organism: Bathynomus jamesi; assembly: GCA_023014485.1. Lineage (NCBI taxonomy): Eukaryota > Metazoa > Arthropoda > Malacostraca > Isopoda > Cirolanidae > Bathynomus > Bathynomus jamesi. The sequence continues at coordinate 942,906 of JAJOZX010000678.1, forward strand.
CCACCAACAGACAGGCGTTCCAGTATTTCCTTAATCTTCAGAATTTACCGGAAAATGCAGGGAGGCCCATGGTTCAAGACCTTGCATATGAAACAGTTGAATCTATCATCCCATTCTGGCAGATGGCTAGGATCAAGACAATGACCAAGTACAACGCAATGAAGCTCTTCATGAAACTACATGAGAAACATCGTGCTCTGGTGAAAAGCAAAGGAAGAGCAAGTAATCCTGGAGGAAAAAGAGGAGCATTTGTGCTGGAATTAGACAGCCTGTTCGATATAGGAGCTCCAGATGCAATCCAGGAAATACAGAACAACAGACTGTTATCCAGAGAGAAGAAAGATGAGGATATCAGGTTCTACGAGGACCAAAAGACTGAGAGGAAAGGTCATATGTCTGGTCATGACAAGATTTTTGAGACAAGATCCCTGCAGCAAGCAGCGAGGAATGAAAGACTGCAGCATAGACAAGAACAAGGTAAAACTAATTACTTTGAACGTTACAAAAAGTTTTAAGTTTTACTCCATTGCGCTGTTCTACACTCCTGTATGGATGATGTCAATGTCTGCTGCAGATGCTCCCGTGAATGATCTAAGTCTAATCCAGGACATGTTGAAGTACAAGAAAACTGACCCAGAGCTTGCTGATGCAGTACTTAATAAGATGGAAAACCACAAATGGTACCTGACGCAGGAAGTCGTGCCATTTGCCCTGTTCAGCAGTAGATTGAGTGACACATTGAAGCACGACATTGCTGCCCAGTTACATGCCACTGAGAAGCCAGACAGCTTCAGAACAGGAAAGCCTCTATTCCAGAGAGTCACAGCTAAGACCACCCTGGTTGATCTCATTGGCCCAGAATCACATTTCCTGCTGGACACACTGAACATTGGATCCGAGTAGCTTCTGGAACCTGTCACGTCTTGGCCACAGAATGAGGACTACAGAAAAGCGTTGGACTATGTTAAGAATCTGAAAGCGGTGAATGACATTGCTGAACGTGGTGTCAAGATGATGAGCGACTTTGCAAATGTCATAACAACAGATGCCAAGCAAAGGGACTATCTCCTTCAAGCTGTGGAGTTCAACAGACGCCGCTTTGACAGCTTCAAGAAACAAACTCTCAACAACTGACGGTGTAAATGTCATTATGAAATTAATCATCATGTAATGCTTTCACTTCTTGATCGATTAGACTTGTGACAAAATGTTAATCTCAAATTTGTGTCATGAATAAGGCGCCTTGTCTGCCTTGAGTGTGAGAAAACGAATTTTGTGATATTTCTGAAATCTTTGTATGTACCAATGTGCCATTTCTTGTTCCAAGACTATCATAATTGTATAAGTTAGAAAGAGGATTAAAAACACTTTAATTTGGTGCCTATTTTGTTGCTCTATCTTGTTTAGATAAAAAGTTATAGTGCAAAACATGATTCAAGGGACCCCGGAACTGGTGCTTTTGGCCGATTTCAAGGCAGAAAACTTAAAGCTCCATGCGGCAATGCTCCCCAACAACCTAGGTCAAAATGGTTGTGATTTTCGGCCTTTCCAGGTCAAAAAGCATGGGAAAAAGTACAGAAACCTATGAAAATAAGAAAAGGTTGATTTTTGAACAGGGCTAAATTGCTACAGTCATATTTAGGTTATATTTCAAACCTTTATGGTCAAATATAAGTAGGTCACTGGCTTTTTTAAACAACACTAAAGATATTTCTAAGTTTGCTAGATAATATGACATCATTTGAGCATTAGTAGTTTTTGAATTGTTGACTTTACTAAAATTGACACACCCTAATAAGATACACTTTGACAACGTGTACATTTATAAAAGTAAATAAGAAGCAGTCCATCTTTACAATGGAATAAGGAACCCAAATGAAACTAAATAAAAAGTATAATATTAAAATCAATTTGAGGATAAAATTTCGAGAGGACCTTACACAATTTTTTTCGCATATTTTCTGACTGAACACCGAAATATGCCAATGAAAAATATAATTTAAGTTTAGGAACAAAAGGCTTTGGCACAACTTCACAATATTGTTTAGATAAAAACTTATTAATTTGAGACTCGACAACCTTCCCTGGGAAATTAGGGGAAGTAAAAACCTTTTGAGGATTTCAAATTCCTGATATAAAAGATTAAGAGTAGAACAAATCCGATAAGCTCTTGAAATAAGAGTGATAATTGCACTAATTTTAAACTTAAAAGTAAAGTTACTAAAAAAGCTAATACCTAAACCTAAAAAGGTGTGTTTTTAGAACATTGGCGTCGAAAACCAGAATTCGTCCCGTTAAATGAAATGTTAAGGAAGGAAAGTTTTTTTGACTCAGGTTCCATAGTGAATTTAATATTCTAATGATTATTTTAACTATAAAGATTGATTTCGATGATAATTAACCTTTTCCAGTGTCTTATTGGGCTCACCTCCTAACATACCAAAAGAAGTAGGATGTACGAGGGTTGTTCAAAAAGCAAGTTTACAAGGTGTTTTGAAGAAACTGTTTTATTACAAGGCAAGTAACTATTACAAGTATTTCAACAACAACTTATCAATACTTTTCTACATAATCACCAAACAGATTCAAACATTTGTCGTAGCGTAAGACAAGTTTTCCGATGCCAGTCGAGTGAAATGTAGGGTCCTTAGTGTTTAACCAGTTTCGTACCGTCGCTTCTGCATTAGGATCGTTTGAAATTGTTTACCTCCGAGATGTTCGTTTAGGCCTGGAAACAAATGGAACTCGCTTAGTGCAAGGTCAGGACTATGGGGGAAGGGGGATGATCCATGACTTCCCAGTAGGACGATTCCAAAAGTTGGCGTGTTTGATTTACAGTTTGATGGCGTACATTGTCATGCAAGAACACAACACCTGCAGTAAGCAACCCGAAACGTTTTCTTCTGATAGCCGTGAGGAGTAGCCTTAAAGTTTCACAATAAGAAGTGGCATTTATTGTTGCCCTTTTTTTCATGAATTCAACATGTAAAACGCCTTGATGGTCCCAAAAAAATCGATGCCATCACCTTGCCAGCTAATGGTGCAAGCTTGAACTTTTTGGTTCGTGGTGACCCGGATGCTGCCACTTTACAGTGTTGCCACACATGTCTCACAAAATATTATACTACCAACAACATTATTGTACTATGAATAATGCACCGGTAATTAAACTTGTAAACTTACTTTTTGAACAACCCTTGTACCATCAACCTTATGAAAGGGAACATTGGATAAATATGAAAAATTTGGAAGACTTGTAGATTAGCATTGTTATATATTTCTTCAGTTTTAGGGTGATGTATTTTTGCAATGACTTACCAACTGCAGTGGTGAATGATAGCACTTTGATAGCTTTAAATGTTGAATGGTTTTAAAAGGCCAGACTCATCTGATCTGTGTGTGTGTGTGTGTGTGTGTGTGTGTGTGTGTGTGTGTGTGTGTTGTACTGGAGGAGATCATATTTAATTACATCGGTAGTAAACCTTTTAAGATATGTGAGAGAGTGAATCACAATATTTAAAAACTTACGGATAGAGAAGCTCCTTTGTACACTATTAATCTTATCGAAATTTTGTTATACCTTTCCATTCAAACTTTCAAATGTTCCGTGAGATAATTCCTCATTTCACCAAGGTTAAGCTTGTCGCCGCTCCTCTCGAGTTGATCTGGTGAAGTAGTGAGTTGGTTTCTTATACTCTCCACCTCATATAGCCAGGTATGCCTGGCTCATCGGGGATTGTTCTGAGCCAGGCGTCTAATCTTCTTTGGAAGATGTCCACCGCAACACCACTTGTGTTCCTTAGGTCTTTGGGCAGCTAATTAAAGTTTTGGTCCTCTCTCAACAAAACTACTTTCTTTCAGGGTTAAGGATGTTCTCTGTCTAGCCCTTAATTTGGAAACACGACACAGTCTTCCTTTTCTACTTTCCACTGTCATTTGGGGAGTTACAGGGTTCAGAGTAAGAGTATGGCCTAGTTTCTCCATTATTTTCCAAGTGTAAATAACGGTGTGTGTGTGTGTTCTCCTTTCCAGTGAATATAGATTTAATTCGCGGAACCTTTCCCAGTAATTTACTTCTTTGCACCCCTTCATCTTGGCTGTGAAGCTTCTCTGAATCCCTTCTAGCTGTCTAATGTCTTCATTTTTCTATGGGCATGTTAGGACCGAGCATTATTCCAATTTGGGTATGGTCAGTGTTTTCAGTAGAGGAATCATTATATTCCTATTCCTTCGTTTAAAGGTTCTCAGTATATGCCAAGTTATTCCCTTTGCTTTGTTTGCTGCTATCTTATTTTGTGTTTCAAATTTCGCATCATCAGTCATTACAACCCCTAAATCTTTTGCTTTAGAATTTCTCTGAATTTCCTGTCCACTTGGGGTATAATATTCCATGGATTTTAGGTCCTCTCTTTCTCCATACCGTAACAGCTGAAATTTCTGTGTTAAACTTCATATTTTTGTCTTCCGTCAACTTGTAAATTCTGTTCATGTCGGTTTGTAGAGATCCTATATCCTCTGGTAACGTCCTTTTCTATGTCAGTTAACATGATTATGAAGAGCAGTGGAGCTAATACTGTTCCTTGCGGTACTGAGCTGAGGACCTCTGATTCTGATGAAGATACTCCTTGTACTGTAACGACTTGCCGCCGCTCACTAAGGAAATTATATATCCATTTCTCTACTTTTCTTGTTATTCCCATATATTTCAATTTATGTATTATGATTCCATGGTCACACTTGTCGAACGCTTTGGCAAAGTCTGTGTATATTACATCATAGTTTTCACTACTTTCCAGTGCATCAATAATGTTGTTGTAGTGTTCCATTAGTTGTGATAGGCATGATCTGCCTAACCGAAACCCATGTCGGTTATCATTTAATTTTTTCCGAGTTTCTAAAAAGTCATAGATTTTCTGTTTAACTATTCTTTCAATTATTTTAGTGAGATGAGTTGTAAGCGACACTGGCCTATAGTTTTTGGCCTCCGATCGATCTCCTCCTTTATATATTGGGACTGTTCGCGCTCTTCAGGATACCCGGTATTTCTACCATGTCGTGATCGTCTCCATATCCAATATATGGACTCAGCGATTGCATCCTTGCAGTTTTTGATCAGTGCAGCATTCCATTTGTCCAGTCCTACCACTGAGTGTGCTTTTAGTTTCCCTAGAGCTTGTGTAATATCATCTGTCGTAAAGTCGAAGTCCGTTATACGTACTTTCCCCTTGTAGTTTTTCAGTTGTTGGGATAGTGAAAGATGATTCGTACTGAGCTCTTAATATTTCAGATACTTATGTTAGATCATCAAATAAAGCACTGTCTTCGTTTTTTAAAGGTTCCATATAGTCGCATGGTTTTTCGACTTCCTTTTTGCAAAATTATAGAAGTACTTTGAGTTAACCTTTATCGCTTCTGTGGCGTAGTCTTCTTTTTCTGTATGCTTCTCAATTAGTTCCTGTATGACGCAATCGATACTCTGCATTTTATCATTTAATATTTTTCTGATGTTATCTTTACAGTTACTTAATTTTGCAGTCACTCTTTTTCTCTTTCTGAACAATGACCTCTTTTGTCTCTCGAACCAGCTTCTCCTTCCTCTTTGTTGGAAAATGTCTTCCCACAATTTCCACGGTCTTCTCCTGTAAGGTCACTAGCATCCCTTCCTTTGTCTTGGCCTCGAAGAGGATTTCCCAATCTATTACTTTCATGCTTGATGGAACATCTTCCCAATTTATAGCTTTGGATTGAAAATTAAAAATTTCGAATTTGCTTCTTTCTGTTGTTCGTGTTAGTAGTATGTGTACAAAATGGTAGAGTGCAATTGCATTGCAATGTTGGTCATATGAGTGCTAGTGCCAGTGCCACTATCACACCCCATGTTGCAAGGTGGCAATCCCCCTCCCCCCAGCGTGACACAAAAAAACAAAAAAAAAGGAGGCAAGGGGGAATCCCCCAAGCTGCCACAACCTAGGGTGAATCCCACCTAAACCTAACTTAACCTAAGAGAGAGGAGAGGAGGAGAGAGAGCATCCTTCGCCTGGGAAGCCCAGACGCATAATAAAGCTCTTGGTCTCCGCACTTGTCTTAGAAGACTTAAGAAGCCAGTTGGCTTAAGCAGACAGTTACCTTAGAATATCGCCACAGTATAAATGTCCGTAACATAGAATAAATAAAGACTTTTAGGAGCTCATCCCATCAGCGCCACATGGTGGAGATGAGGGCTACACCAATCGTCTAAGTATAGACTTTTAGGAGCTCATCCCATCAACAACACGTAGCCGAGATGAGGGCTACGCCAATCGTCTAAGTATAGATTTTATGACCTCCAGTATAGACATTAGGAGCCTACCCATCAGTGGCGCGAGGCCGAGATGGGGCTACAACTAATCGTCTAGACCTTAAGACCTCTCAGCAGTAACACAGTATTACACAGCCGCCCTACCTACGGCATTACTTACTAACACCTGATCAACCAAAGCCGCCTTACCTACGGCTTTTACTTACCAGCTCTTGATAGATCGACAAGGTCTCTAAATACGATCCAATTAATAGACAGATATATTAAGCATAAACAAATACGTTTATGGGGCCAGGGGTAGACCAACAAGGTCTCAAAAAAGGGCAACGCTAATAGTTTTATCCTCTTCAGCTTCTCATGGTAGAAAACTACCACAAGGCCAATTTGATGTTTGGTGGGCAATCTTTTAAACAAAAAACCAAATATGGTAAACCAAATTTAATACAAAAACAAATTTTCACCTTAATATACAAATTTATGATCAAGCTATAACATAAAAACAATATAATTTTAAAATAGAAATTAAATTATGGCTAACTATTTCATTTCTCGTCAAATAGTGAACTATCCAATCAGCGTGTTATTTAAAACAAATTTTCGCATTAATATACAAATTTATCATTAAGCTATAACATAAAAACCATTAATATAATTTAAAACAAAATAGGAATTAAATTAGGGCTAACTATTGCATTTCTCATCAATTAGTGAATTATGCAAAAAGCGTGTTATTTAAAACAAATTTTCGCATTAATATACAAATTTATCTTTTAACCATATCATAAAATAATAATTTAAAACAGTGCATATCGTTAAAATTTCAGCAGGTTAGTTATAACGAATTTTCACCTTAATGCACAAATTTATCTTTAAACTATATAAAAAATAATATAACTATATTTAAACTAGATTTTAAGTTTTAGTAGGATATACCCAGCAAATGATATTTTCTATGCATATTTATAAAAATGAAATTTATGACATAACATATATTTTGCACCTTCTACAATTCAATAAATAAAATTAACATGATTTTACTCTCTGGGGACACGCTAAAGGATTACAGCCAGATTTGAACGATGAGCTGAAATTCACCGACTATATATATATATACCCATGCAAATCTGGCAACTGGCCCATCCAGCTAGTGCAAAAGTTACCAAAGTTGTCAGTACCCATTTACAACTCAATTTTAGCGAAGAGAATAAACAGCAGCTCATAAGGCTGGGTCGTTTTTCAAGAATCGATCATAGAAAATGTAGAGAGCTTTATTTATATTGGTGGACTTTAATAGAAATAAAATTACATTTCAGAAGGATATTAGGATTCAAAATGTCATTATTTTAATATTTTAGGTTTAGCAATGCATTGAATTAATTAAGTAATTCTGTTATTTGCACATTTTTGTAGAGAATAATTTGAATTATTGCAGTACCAGACTTATTTCATTATTTAATTTACATTAAATTCTCTCCAAACTCTAAAATTCAGCATTTTTAAACTGAACTAAAAAATTATAATACTTATAATATTCTAAATTATTATTTCAATGACTAAATCAATAGTTGCCCACTAATATAAAGATACTGACACTATCAATTATGTTAATATTTAATGCATTATAAAAGGCTAATTCTTTTTCTATTAGGGTCCCTAAATGTTTTTACATTTTCTGTTAAATAATATTTCATAGGGAAAACTTAAATAAAATTTAGTGTTTGGGAAAACAACCTTTCCTTATGAAATGCTGTTTGTTGTTTTCGAAATTCCCTTATATGTAAAAATGAACAATGAATAATCCCTTCATTCATATAATCCTGATGATACTTCGTAATATTTATATAAGCCTTATATTCTTATTCATATATTCATTTTGACATATCAAGTCCAAAATCGTATGATATGAGTTTGGATAACAGTTTGATTTGCTTTCTATTTCATAATTGGTGAATTATTTCCTTGTAAACTACTTAATCATTCTGTATAAAACCCAAAATCGTACAACGCTGACACAAGTTTGGATACATTATTTGCTTTCTATTTTATAATTGGTTAACTATTTCTGTTTAAACAACTTAATCATTTTCGTAGACTTAGCTTAACAATGTAATCTTGTTCATTTTTTGTATACATTCTCTCTTCGTTGTAAAAGATGAAGTCATATCTTGCTTAACGTTTAATTTTTAATCTTAAGCCTTTAATTTTCGCCATGTGCCTGTTTGTTTGTAATTCATGATGGGAAGGCATATTTCAATTCCTTTTTTAGTTAACTCGGCGGATCATGATAACATCAGATCTGTCAATATACGGTTTAAATAAAATATGGATTCCTCTTGCTTAGCAGTTTACACATTGCTTCAGCAAAAATGTTTGTTTTGTCTTTAAATGTTTTGTAAAGTAAATCAGCCTATTGAGAATAATAATAATAAAAAAACCAGCATTAAATAATAATGACGTCAGTAGGAAGTTTAGTATAAAAGCCCATAAAATTTCTCCAATGTTCATTTCTGACTAGAATTAGAGGCTCAGCGTTACCTGTAACATTTTAGCAGTAAAAAATAGTAAGAAATATTTTTGTCTTCTCCTTCGAGCCTTGCTCTCTTCAAAGAATTTAGTCTTAAATAGAGAGAAATAATTTCCCGATATGTTATAAGAATAAATCGAAGAGTAGTATAGAATAAAACTTCTGCGATTCCCTATACGGTATCAGCTACTCCAGAGTAACAAATCTGTTGCTGCCACCTAACCAGAACCCCCGTCAACTTCGAACCGACCAAGGCCATAGACGGAGGGGTTAACATATACATATACACTCAAAACTTTTCTCTCTCTCTCTCTCTCTCTCTCTCTCTCTCTCTCTGTGTGTGTGTGTGTGTGTGTGGGCCGCTTAAACCAATTCTGATAAAGACGCCCTCAGAATCGGTAGCGGCGACCAATCAGAAATTCTCGCTCAACGAATGCGGCGTGAGATCGAGCCTACAGCATTTTGATTGGATCAAAACCCGCATACATATGATATAGTCACGCGCAGAGGCATTGATCGCCAATCAAGAAGCCATCGAATCGTCGATTGGTCTTCTGATCGCGGCTACAGTTGGTCAGCATACCGTATATAAAAATTGGGCATTTTCAGCTGGACAGCATACCAGTTATTTTTGCCAGTGAATAACCACGTAGTACCAGCCGTCATGAGTAAAAACAGTCAAACAAAACTCTGTTGTTCACCACAGGTGTTTGAAGTTGGGGACCTGGGGTAAGCAACACACACACACACACACACATCTCTCTCTCTCTCTCTCTCTCTCTATATATATATATATATATATATATATATAAATATATATAAATATATATATAATATATACACACATGAAAGAGTGATTTTTATCCTGTCTTCCTGCAGTGCTGGGGCCACCCTCAATCTTTTTGCGGCTATTGACAAGGGACAATTGCTTTCGTCGCAGGATGTGGCGAACATTTATGAATCCGAACAGGTTGACACAGTGGAAGGGACCACAAATGAAATAAAAGTACAAATACTTAATAATTACATAAAAATTTAAAAACTAATTTGTGAAATGTGATTTAATCTGAGTACCACTCTCGGTCTTATATATATATATATATATATATATACATATATATATATATATATATTGTCAATCAGCTCAGTGATTAATAAGGTCCTACATAATATTATTCAAGAATCCTTTACAAATGTTAGTTATTTTCATAAAGATCCATAATTTAACCATATTTGGACTCGTACCAAGAATGAATTACTGCAAACTTTAAGGGGTGGGATTTCCAGCGTTCCCGGGTTCGAGACCTGGTGATGGCAGGCGATGAGTAGTATGCTCAGCTAAGATAACAGTACTTCCGACTCTGTAAATTAAAGTAATTGGTAACTGTATTTAGAATAACTGCTCCGCAATGTCTCATTTAAAATGCAAAGTTATTCGTCATTTTCTCTTAAAGGGGGCTCAAATTTCTATTTTTACGTATTAGTTAAATCATCAACCGTAGACTGCAGACTTTCTTCAGAAAATGTATAAACTACCCAAAAATAATTTAAAAATTTCTGCCTACATCCGTGTCCCTTTCTCCTTTAAGGACCGTTGAGGATCTTGTTCGTGTTATAGAAACATTTCGTGATAGTTTTGAAGAAACTCAAGTCGTGGACAGTGACCCGAAGGGGGAGGTAGAAGTATTGCAGCACACCCGGTCCAGTGATTGCCGTATCATCCACGAAGTGATGTAAGCTTTTTTTCGATTTTTCCTTGTGTAGGTGTGTGTGTGTTTCGGGATAAGCAGAAGCAGTGTAATTTCAGCAGTTTATTAAATGATAGAACCATGAGGATTGTTTTATAAAATAGTACGTAATAGCATTTACTGTGTAAAATACAATTCTACTTAACATGTCCTTCAATATTTCTCGCACATATAGGACTGACATATAGGAGTGACTTCTTTATACATTATATATTTATATCCAACTTAAAATAGTTACAGAATTAGCATCCATTACATTTTAAATAAGCTACAGAGCATACGACTCTTCCTTCCTTAAACGCTACACAAACTAACATTATTGGAGACATTTTATATTTCACACAATATTGTAATTACTCGTTAGAATTATACAGTGCGTTCGAAAAGTCTCTCCGCAGTGCTATTTTAAACGCATATGAAATTGAAAAACTACAATGTTTTCATTCAACCATGATTTAGTGATTTTATTACATAACCTTTTGATTTTACAGTGTTGAAACTGTTTTCCACTATTTTGCAGGCACAGAGCAACTCGTCTACACTTGTTGTTAAACACTTTTTTAAAGTGTTGGTTGACTGCGGAGAGACTTTTCGAACGCACTGTGTATATATATATATATATACGCGTAAAACCTCACACAATACATCGAGTGCGTACAAACTGGAAGTGTTTTTTTATCTGTCTGCATACCAGAGCATTATTTCGCGCAGTCACACAAATCGGATAATTTTAAAAAATTTGTAAATTCCTTCGCACTCGCCATATGCGAGAGAAATGGAAGGCAGTACATACTGCAAGTATTGCTATAGTAGCCCTGAAATCGGTAAGGATTCCAGACAATTTGGGGAATGTGCAATTGCTTGAGAAATTTTACAATAATAGGGTCATTTCAGGGCTGAGCCCCCAGTGAGTTAAAATATTACATTCGATCCCTATTTTTAAAGTAGAAGGCTATCCAACGAATCCCTTCTTCACCACTAATATCCGTATTTAGAGTAAGTGCGCCGCAGTCTCTCGTAGCCAGGATCTTCAACGTTTCCTTCTTCGCAAACACACCGATAAATTTGGCGCGTGTGATTCGGTCACTATTCATTAGTCTCTGGAGTGTATTCGCGTCCATTTTAAAAGTCTGTAACTATACCTCTAAATCTAGCGATCTCTATTAGAGCCTGTGATTCAAGGTAGAGTAGTACACTAATCGGCGCGTTTAGTGGTTTGGCGAATTCCAATCTGTCTGAGATGTTTCCACTCTGCTGTGGACTTAAGTGTGTGTTTACACTAGCAGATAAGTCCTAGGTGATGTCAAACGGGTAAAGGTTGAATTTCTTCTGCGTTACGCCAATTCCTAATTCATCGCAAGCAACGGCAATATGTGGAAGATAACTATAAGCTCTCGAGCAAAGCGTCTGTTGAATAATCCGTTTCTAATGTCCCACCTAAGGCTACTCCATTGACGTATAAGGTTATATTTTTAAGGCCGAAATTTTCGAAATTAAAGGCGTTCTTTTTATATTTCCCATTCACAGATACGAGTTCCTGGATTCAAATTAATAAACTTTGAGGTAGAGCTCCCAGGGCGACGTTTTCTATCTGCTACGAGGTCAACCCTGCTGGCACCGTGTATAGTTTGATCTGTACTCTGTTAATTAGATATTTTACTGTGGTATGTAGTAAATTTTTTTCAATTTCTAATTGTTTAGCTCACCTTAATTTCACTCGGTGTACGCGAAGGTATGTTTCTATAACATGAATCACCACGGGGTTTGCGCTCTCTTCTTGGTCAGCTCTCAGACTTAAACAGATCTCAGGATTCGTGCGAGTGAGCTTTAGTTTCATGTCGACCCCATTCACAAGCAGTTTCTCCTGGAATGTGACGTCTCTATGCAGGCGTCCAAAACCTTCATGTATCTTCTTTTTAGAATTTTTAAATTTGTCCTTTATACTGCTTTCGTCTTTACCTGATAATAATCCTCGGCAGTTAAAAAGGTATCCTTCGCTTCTTGAAAATTTGAGGACGCTTCCAGATAAGCACGTACGTGACATTAACCCGTTCCTGTAGAGATGTTGACCTGATTTAAATACGCGTCACACTGATTAAATGCGGAATGTAGAAATTTGTTTCTGTAAAATACAGCGTATTTGTCTTCGCAATCCGTTCCATCTGAATGCGCTATACGCAGTTTAGCGTACATGTGCACACAGATTGGATCAAAAAAGTAAGGGCCTGAGCTGAGTGGGGATCACGAACTCTATAGTGGCACTCAGGGAACTAATTGTGTTTAACGGGTTAATCTTAATAAAGTCACTGTGCTCAATAGAAACTTGAGGTGTGGGCATGTCAAAGAGGGACAGCTCCGATTTACAATATTGTGAACTACACGGATGGATGAAACGAGCCATGCCGAGTCAGAAATAGTGGCACCTCTCTCGATAAGTAGTAAACAGCCGATGATTCATGAGAGCAATGTCCTTAGCTTATATCAGTTAAAAAATAATCAACCATAGGTTTCAGTCGCTTAGAACACTTCTTTTTTATGTTATTTTACGTTCAATGGCAGTTGTTGGTAACCCCTTCTTCTTCTTTCGGACAGACCTCTTCTTCCAACCACCGCGCATTTTTCTCTTTGCATCTTTGATGACTTCGTCCCGTGTACGCTTTAAGTGCTTTTTTAGAGTTTCTTTAGGTTTAGCCCTCGCTATTATGTCCTCTATCGTGTTAAGACCTGATTTAACGCTTTCCTCCCGAGATATCTGGCGCCCCTCTTCAATAAGGGAACAGCTTCAACTTTTACGAGCGAATGTGCTTATTATGTTATTGTAACGGCGTTAGCGAGCCTTTTGAGGGGGTTTCATTGGTACATTACATTTTAACGACATTTTAACGACACATCGCGCATGTATCTATTTTTGAAAAATATATTCTGGTTGATGAAGAACACGCTCATGTCTAGATGGTGGGAGAACACTGTAAATGTCTCGGCAAACGTTTTATCCATTTCCAACATGAGGTCGTCAATTACAATGACTGTATGTTCATTTCCCTTTAACTAATTAACGTTATATACACCTTCGTGGGACAAAGTATCATCATAGTACTCGTTTAATACTGACTGGTATGTCGAGTAGCACCATATGACTTTATGCACAAGTTTTGAGAACATCTCCCCCATATCTTTAATGATTTTAAGCATAAATACGGTTTTACCACAACCTATAGCCAGATATAATACATATGGACGGGCTCGTGAAACTGAATTTTTATACAAAACCCATCTCTAACACGCCACACTCCTAAGTGGAACATTTACAAAATATAATAAATTTTTATGGTGTTCCTTATATTCTACAGTCTTGTTTTTCCTCTTCTTCCCAGAACCGTAAATGACGATGAGTACAGCAACATGTACCCATCATCGATATGACAAATTATTCCGATGACAGTGTAGTTATGGCTACAGGCCCCACCAATTTAAAGCGGAGGCATGATGATGATGACGTGCCTTCCAAGTCAGGTATAAAGCGTGCCAGGAGTGCTCCGACCGTTAGACCCAGTAATAGAGCCCCAACCCTCTACGTCTTACGACAGAGTCCCCACACTAGCTCCTTCCTCAAATAAAAATGTGCCCCCTTATTCCTGTTCAATTACGGTCGCATCCTCCACAGCAGCAGCAGCTTCTCGTTCTATAGAGGATGGTATAACATTAGAGCTGGTGCACACCGCTACCCCTAACCCAGCCCTGACTAGAAATCGGTACGTAGTCAGGGTTGACCCGTGATCCAAATATAGCAACTGTGTTGAACACGGTCTACGTAGTTGAACGTATTGTGGAATTTGCCTTTCAGAACAGCGACGACCGTGAAGTCAGGACGAGGCTGTACTTTGGGTTTGGGCCATAACGGGATGTAAAAGATTTTTGGGTAGTAATACCATACAAACGCTTGGCCGCTGTAGATATAGCGTATATTATGGGCCGTATAATGCAGGCCTCTCAAAGTAGTACAGCCTTCAATATGGACAACTTCACGATAGATATTGACAGGGTATTCCGTGTGGCGGGTCATAATGCCACACCTTATACTCTTAACTTCAATTCTCAGGCTATTTACAGTCGGCGTATAAACACCGAGCGTGGTTGCTACTTTGTAGCAGCAGTCTTAGCTCATATATTCACTGTGCCAAATACATGGGCCCAAAAAATTTGGTTGCCTACGGTTGTGCAGCGTGCCCGTAAACTGGCTTCAGATTGCAAGCTTGAGTTTGAGTGTAATATGGGTCCTGAAAAGCTGAGAAGGGTAGAGCAGGAAATGAATGTTCGTATAGTTGTATTTGGAATGGATGATCGTCGTAGGACTGTGTATGTTTTGAAAAGCAGTGTGAGAGACCGAACAAGACCACTACTTATTTTACGGCTGTTAGGGGCAACATGTCTCCCCATCTCTAATATAAGGGACCTTTACGCGAGTTAAGATAAAAGCCTTAAATACAGAAGGCATCATGATTTGTATAAGGGATGTCTCGAGTTTGCGGATGATATAGTGAAACATTGTAAGGATTGGCACATGGTATGTGAGCAGTGTAAAAGTGTCAAATGTGAAATTCATGTAGTTGAAGCTGAGAAGAGGGATTGTAATGTGTGCACACACACACACACAAATTTTTCAATAATAAATGCTTTGAGTTCCATAAGTCAGTTGGCACTTGGAAGAAAATGAGAATCTGTGAATGTGGTATGTTTCATATGATGGATAATTAGGGGAGATTCAAGCATAAATGTAATGAAATTCACTGTTCTACATGCCATGAGAAATGTAAGGCAGATGGTATAAAGCATGTATGTTCTATGAAATATGCTAAGCCTAAAAATAGACCTTGTATAATTGTGTACTACGATATAGAAACGTATACAGTTGCTGAAACCAAAGACGTTATCCCACATCTGCTTGTAAAGCAGACTATCTGCGATGAGTGCATGGAAGTCGAGTGTGATGAGTGTCACAAATGTCGTAAACGAACAAACGTTTTTAGAACGATCGCACACAACCTTGTGAAACTCTTTGTGTCCTATATTGTCAAGTTGGTGGACAAGCTAAAAAAAATGACTGCGTATATTCTTTCCCTTAACTGCGTAAAATTTGGCACACAATTCCTTTATAAGGAGCTGCTTGAACACGAGTCATCGGACATATTTACAGGCGATCCCTTGACAAGAGGAAACAAACTTATACAGATGCAAATAAGAGGTAATGTTCACTTTCAAGACACTTTATTATTCACACCTTGTAAACTAGCCAATTTACCCAAGGTGATCAAGGTGTCACTAGCGACACTTTAAATTACTAGGCCTGCCTCCCCACAAACATTACTTTCTTTAACTACGCCAACATGAAGATTTTGAGCGCTACTACAACAGTTTTAATGAAGAAATTCCATATAATATACCGGATGAATGTGAGCGCAATTGCGTGAATGATGTGCGCGTGCTTAGAGTATGTTTCCAGGCCTTTAGAAGGATGTACATAGATCGGTTCAACTGCGACCCATTGCAAGTCGCAACCACGATCGCCTCATTGTGCTTTACGGTGTTCAAGAACAATTTCATGCAATTTCATGCCTAAAGACACACTGGCCGTCATTCACAGAAACAATCCCCGTAGTTATGTGCTTAAGGCTATTTACTGGCTCATACAACTTCACTGAAGACCAGTGTATACATAAAACATGCCCGCAACACGGGAGGTCCCTATCAAGGTCAATGGTCTTTTTTAGGAGGACGGTCTTAGCGAAGACCGTGTCACTGGTCAGAAGACAGCGTAATCCTTTAACGGATGCTAGTGGCATGGATGCCCACGTCTTGAGTGTGGTATCGTGGGAGATATCCATGGTTTATCTGCTGCCGACAGTCTTGCATGGACCCGCACCCGCGATCAGTTTATAGGTTCCCAGTTCACTCACAAGGTCTTGTGGGAACATGAATGTGATGCACGAATGGAAACATGAGCAGTACCTGGAAGAAATATACACCATCAAACGTTCAATGGTGTTGGATCCTCTCAGATGTGGTGATAGCTTGTTCGGTGGGCGTACAAATCCCTTCAAGCTATACTTTCCACCTACGGTGGGCGTGAAACTCCGTTACTACGAATTCTGTTCTTTATACCCCTACATGATGAAGAATAATCCGTACCCTGTAGGAGCACCTGAAAAACTGGTGGGTCCAGCTCTGCCCACCATCGAAGAGTTCTCAGCAAATATGAACAAGAACTATTTCGGTCTTCCTTCGTGCTCGCCCCTCGCGATTTATGGATACCAATCTTATCCGTCGTTATAGACCACAAGCTCATGTTTACCCTGTGCGTGAAGTGCGTAGAGGAGAACAATGGGGGCTGTAATCACACAACCAACCAGCGGAAGATTGGAGGCGTATATACAAGCCCTGAGCTGTACCTAGCCTTCCGCCACGGTCACAGAATATTGAAGATATATGAGGTGTGGAGGTTTCAGAAGCTCCCCAACCTTTTCACGCAATTATAAACACTTTTTTGAAGGATAAGGTAGAAGTATCTGGGTATCCACGAGGAGTTAAGACCAAAGGTGAAAAATCGGCGTATATTCAGTGCTACCGTGACCGTGAATGGATACAACTTGACCGGGCCCAATTTGCTAAGAACCCGGGCAAGCGCTTTTATGCAAAGTTGTGCCTAAATAGTCTTTGGGGAAAATTTGCATAGAATACAGGCAAAGGGACCGTATATCGAACCCAAAGTTATATTGAGGTGTGGGATTATGCCAATGCTCCTACAAAGAGGTCATGCAGATCGTGAATGTAGGTAATACGTACATAATAAAGTACGACATTACCGAAATGGTCACAGATACATCACGTGTACCTGTAGCCAGCGTCACAACAGCATACTCTCGCATCAAACTTTGGGGGCTATTGCATTCTCTTGGGCAGAGGGTTCTGTACGCAGACATAGAGAGTGTGATATTCACAGAGAGGGTCGCCTATTAGGGACTTCCTCGGAGAATTGACTGATGAGATCAAAGATGAGTATGGTGATAGTGCATACGCCGATTCTTTTGTATCAACAGGTCCAAAAACTTATGGGGTACAGGGAGGGTGGGGGAGAAGCAGAAATATAGCGTGAAGGCGAAGGGCATCACGTTTAACCAGGCGAAACGACGGATCGTTAACGTGGATTAGTTGAAGGAGCTAGTGTGCTTAGAAGATGAGAGTGACCAACCGCCCCAACTGACTGAAAGGACCCACAATTTTTGGGAACAGAAACTGGGGGCGTGAAGGAACTTAGGTGCTCGAAAGTGTGTCGTAACACATATAGGAAACGTTACCAGGTGCTATATGCGAGTGTATATATTTATATATATACAGGGCGTCCCAAAAAAATGTATACACACTTTAACAGCTGATAGCTTAATTGATGTTTCTTTCTTTCCAAGTTAAACCCATTAGAATTAATAATGGCAGTCAGACTAAGCTTTGAACAAAGGAAATTCATTCTAAAATGCTACTGGAAGTGTGAAAACGCAGTTGAAGTGCAAAGACAGTTTAGGAGGGAGTTTCAAACAGATCCACCAACGCGACTTACCATCACTCGAATTAGAGATAAGTTTGAAGCCGATGGAACTGTTCAGAATGTCCACAAGAAGCGTTCCGGAAGACCACGGACATCGACAAGCCCCACAAAGCAAGAAAGAGTACTGGAAACGTATCACCAAAGTCCAAGAAAATCTGTGCGGCAAGCGAGTCGTGAGGTAGGAATTTCAGAATCGTCTGTCCAACGCATTTGAAGCGCTGTCAATGGAAAAGTTACATTCCAAGATTAGTCCATGCTATTAATGAAGATGATCCGGACCGAAGAGTGGAGTATTGCGAGTGGTACTTGGCACGATGTGGATGTGGATTGGACGAAGGGTTTCGTAGAATACCCTCCGCGTTCACCAGACCTCACACCACTAGACTTTTTTTTATGGGGATACTTAAAAGACAAAGTCTACGCTATAAAACCTGCAACAGTCGCTGAATTGAGAGCAGCCATTGAACGAGAATGCACACAAATACCAAACGAAATGTTTCGTGATGTTTGCGATTCCATTGCTTCGCGTTATCAGCAGTGCCTGGACCAGAACGGACGTCAGTTTGAAAACAGGCGTTGACAAAACAATTAAATAATGTCTGTAGATTCTATTACATTTTGAAAATGAAATGTATTTTAATAAACACTGCCTTTATAAGTATTTAAAGTGTGTATACATTTTTTTGGGACGCCCTGTATATATATATATATATATAATATATTATATAATTTGCTTGTTAGTGATATGTTTATTTTTTTTATTACGCGCATTTGAATATAATACACACACCCATGAATTATTTAGTTATTGATGATATGTTTATAAAACAAATCATGTTTCAATTAGCATTTCATTTTCTCCCTCATGTGTGTGTGTGTGTGTGTGTGTGTTCGCTTGTATGTGCAGGAAAAATTTTAAGCTCCGCCCACTGTATGATGAATCAAAGAATCACGTGACTCCTGCTACTACCTGGGCATATCCCAGCGAGCTCAGTTGACTGCTGCAAGCCCTGGATCTCAGATATGTATCTTGAAGAATTCTTGCGTAGACGGTAAAGTGATGGCTACTTTGAGATTGCGTTCTCGACATTTATAAAGTGGTATAAGTCTACAGATGTGGTGGATACTGAAAAAAATCCCTATTTCTCCCTCATTTGAGGTATTTAAGACTACATTGAACCGTGCGAAACGTGAGGAACAAGAGGTTCAAATACTCTACGGTTATTCTGGCGAGAGCATTGCCGGATTTCGTGGCACAAACGATGTAATGGACTACGTCATAGGGCTAAATTGTGTAAAGGCGTACATATACCGTGAAGTGAAAGAAACAACACGTGCAGAAGAGAAGCAACAGGTTTGGGTAGTGAGTCTTGTTGACGAATGGTGTGACAAGCGGTATTATGTCATGATACATCATACCGAGTAGGCATACCCTGCGGCTGAAAATATAAATCTTGTTATCTTGTTATTTTTATAGAGTTTGGAGACGAGTATCGCTTGCTAAGTAAAAAGGACAAATATGGGCACATGTTTCTTTCAAATAGTTCGCCGGTGTGTTACTAAAATGTGCGTAGTTCGAAGAAATATCCCTGAATGAAAATGTCGTGCGCATTCCGAGGAATGAGTGATAAAACATTAAAGCCGATATTACTTCATGTATCGCAGATGGAAAAATTCTGTAAACGATTGCCGGTATAATGGGATACAAGTATTCACATGACTCATGCTGGAACAAACCCGTACACAATTCACTAACGCACGGTATGACACGCCCGGTGTGGCTCGTTGCCTCGTTCCCCCACACCTCCCTCCCTGCCGAAACGCGCACGGGCTACTAATAGTAACCTCAGAGCTTGACCCGATTGGACGTGCATTCCTCACAATAGAATACGATGGAGCTTCCGTTGAGCAGCATTCTCAATGCCGTATACGAGTGTCCGTGACGAAGTCATTACGGGTGTACAGGCGTAAAACCGGCACCGTTAACTATGTACTTCAAACGACTTGTAGACAAACAAACTCTGGTAAAAGGAATATTATTTATCTAAGTGTTGAGGAGATGAATAGAATCTTCGTGATAGTTGAGAAGTGGGGCGAGGATCGTTATAAAATACCTGGATGTAGGCACAAGAAGAGAACAGATTAGTGATGCACCTTCATATGCCATTATTTGTACGTTATGTATAAATAGCGACCAGCCATGCATTGATATACAGCTGATGTGGAAGAATGCGTCTGATAATAACGTCCTTGTCTCCTCGTGAAACTGTTTCATCCTCGACAGAATGTTTGAAATCGTCGGTTTCCGCAAGCTAAAGCCTATATTAGACGCACGTGATACCGATATGCTTTATTTTGATTCGGTTCTTGAAAACGCACACACCGTTCTGCTCGACGGGTCTACCGAGTGTAGGGCTGGACATGGCGAGAATGCCTTGGAACTGGATGCGTATTTAAAAGGTATATAATATACATATACATATTGAACTTTGGTACAAAGGACTTGAGCGGTAGAGGGCTGAGCTCACCTTCACTGTTCACCCTGAAGGGCTATTTCTTTATATAACGAGCAGCTTTCGTCACGACTTAGAAGATTATTTCAACTGTTGATATGTGTTGTGAAGAAGAGTTCGCGATTGAAAAGCTCGGCTTGGAAAGAATAAACCATCGATTGGAAAGGAGTGTTTATAAACTTGAACTTAATAGTGACGTTGCTTTTGATTTTATTCTGTTTGTTTAAAGAGAGTGATAACTTGCCAACCAATTGTAAAGTGGGCACAAAAATAGTATTGAACGAAATGAAAGCTCTTTACATAGAATATCGGCATCCGCATACTTTGAGTGGTGAAATATTGTTAAACCGTGTTTATTGCATAGTACAAAGCAACAATGATGTAACTGTAGACTCGATCACGTGCGAGTTTAGTATTTTAGTTAAGCGCAGTAGAAGATAAAGAGCGTGTATTTTGAAGTATATCATTTTGAAGTTTATATATAAATGTGTATTTTTCTTGGAAAGATGTTAATTCAGCTAAGAATATATTTAATAAGTATTATTATTATAATTATTTTATTATTATTATTTAATATAAATGTGTATTTGCTCGTACATATATTAAGTGTATATATAGATTTCTCCTGTACTATTATTATTTTTTATGCTTATATATAAGTGCGTATTTGCTCATACATATATTAATTTTTTAATGTATATTTATTTTCTATATATTTCATGTATGCTAAATCATTTTCATTAATTCGTTGGAGAGTGTAGATCTTTTACCTAGTTTCTTACCTCTGTAATGGAATCGGAGAATTTTGAGGGTGGGGTGTTCGGGGGTCTCTACATTACAATTAGTACCATATTTAATTTTTCAATTTTTGCCGCTACACATTCTACGTAGCTGTTTGAATTACTTATAGTCATTTCTGCCATATGCCTTTCACGTGTGTAAATAGCACATCCTTCTTTACGTCTCACTGTTCTTTCGGCTCGGAGGATGCTATAATTGGCGATTTATATTTCATTTTTGTCGATACAGAACTCACAGTTTTCACAGTTCATCTGGTAGTCCTTTAGATGGGTTTCCGTGAGGCATGCAAAATCTGCTCCGGTTTCTTGCATGAGTCCTTTCAGGTATGAAATTTTGTCCGGGGAATGGTTTGATTTAAGGCTCTGAATGTTGGCTAGGATTATTTTTATTTTTTCCCTTTCGTTTCTAGATACTTGTGTTTCCGATTCATTTTCCAATGGTGGTGCCGGTTTCGTTGCCTTGTGATCCTCCGAGAATTTTCTTTTCTTTATCTGTTTCGATACCTGTTGTTCTGTATGCCTTCTGTACCGATCTTAGATCACTGTATTTGTCAGTTGGCTTTATATTTGTTGAATGGTATTCAATAGATGAATTGTGTAATATGTAACAGTAATAGGTAACAGGTAATAGTAATAGGTAATAGTCTTTTGCAGTTAGATGGATGATGTATTTTCCTAAGTTTTTGATTCTTCTACGGAGTGAGGTAGACTCCTTGCTCCCCCACCCACTGTGTTGTTTAATATGTATATTGTTGGATTAACTGTTTCATTTAATGAGAGAGATGTTGGTTATTGTACATGCTAGCTAATATCGGATGAAATAAATTATTCCTTGCCAATGATGTAAAATGCATTTGTACTAAAGTTGCTACTTCCTGGACAAGTACTTTAACAAGTTGAAGAATCTAAGGAAATGTTTCTGGGAGGAACCTGAAAATGCAGTTATAGCTTATAAAACCCTATCCTACCTTTAAGTCTACACTTTATAAACCATCAAATATGCTTGCCTAGCTACTTAGGTCAGCATAAGTCCTAATTAGCATTTAGTTTTTTTAATAACACTTAAATTCCATTTCAAAAAATCAGTAATGAGATCCAGGGCAAACTTTATTAATTTGAATCTCTGACAGCGAAATAGTACGAGAAAAACGTATGTTCCCTAAAATAATAATAATATTTTAGGAAATTATTAACAACTCCTAGATTTATAAATGATGCACGTTCTAGTGCCAGAATGCTGACTGTAGTCAATAAGGTGCTTAACTGTGCCACTGTTAGCTACATATTAAATAGAATTTATATTTATGACTAGGCTTGGTGAGTTAGTCAAAAAGATAATAGAAACTTTTTGACAGGTATTTTAATAAATTGAGGAATTTAAGTGAATTTGGGTCTAGTGAGTGTCTGAACGGAAGATTATCCTCAGCGTAAAGCGAGTGTTGTGACTATGCAATATGTCGAATGAAGGCTGTTGTTGTAAATGGTGACACTTTTGGTTTGCTTTAACCTTTTCACGCCGGAATTTTTTGTAGGGTTAAGTTATGAATGCGTGCATTTGAAAAGCTACCAATTTGTACCAGTCATCCTGAAAGGGTTAAGAAAGGATTTTATGAATTTTTATTTTGAGAGAAATCTTGTAAATGCTGTTTTCATGTACAATTATTGTATTATAATGCAATACAGCATGGAATTGGGTTATTTTCATCCATATTTTGAGCAGGAATAGCATAGAGAAACCTCTATATATTTGGCTTATTCTTATGTTCTTATTGTAACCCTGTCAAATAAAATTAACAGTTAAATCCATTGTAACAAGCTGTCTTCTAGAAACTTGTTAATTATATTTGAAGTACCATGATATTCTTTTTCATTATATTAGTTTCATTTTAAGTGGTGAACCAATACAGAAGTACAAAGTTTCTACACGCCGACACGCCTACACTCGGCAAGTCCATACACGAGATGCATGTCTGCCATTTCTCTGTTTGTTTGCATGACCATGAGGAACTGTCAGTTCTGTGCAAGTGAAGTAAAAGACACTGGTTGAATAATAAGAAACGATTTTGGTAGAAACCTATGATGGATTTGGCTGCTACTAAAATTATACTGATTTTTGTATGGGCTAGGGACCTTCCTGTTGAAATAATAAAGTAGATACCAGATTGATTTGTCAGAATGTTTTACCAATAATATAAAATGTTGTTAAACTTACGTTGATAGCTTTTGGACAAGTACTTTAATAAATTGAGGACTCTAAGACCACCATATTTTTCAGTTTGTGAGAACATCCAAAATGGGAAATAATAACGAGGAATGCCGAGTGCTCTAAACCACGTTCACAAATGCATTTACGACGAAACATGTGTGTGTGTGTGTGTGTGTGTGTGTGTGTGTAAAACAATTCCGTCTGGACTTGATGTACAAACTCCGTCCAGTGTATGGATGAGCGTACGAACAGCTGTACTTGGTTTAGATTTCTTGTCTGGTCAAACTGTATATGCCCATCCCAAAATTATGTCAGCTGAAAGAAGGGGAACCTCTGGTTTGGGGTTTGATGCAACCTCGTCAGCCTCGTCTAAGCGCAGCCATTTCGCACATACACCGCGCCCCAGTTCGCGCTCTGCGTTTGTTTTTTGTTTGTTCATGAAGGGAAATCAAGCATCCTATTCACTACTGTTAGGTTACTCCATATTCAATTTTTTTAAATTTTTCTCCTTTTGTGAATTTTTCCCCTTTTTCCCCTTGAGAGGGTATGTTACGCTGTTCTTTTGACTCTATGTGTATATGAATTTGTCAACGTGTTGCTGGTGGACCCTATACCTTATATCCTTTGAAAACTTTTAGCTTTATTATCGGGTGGTCGATAAAGATCATAGTAATGGTGGCCGCTAAAGTCCATAGTATGACGTCATACCATTTTTATTTTTATTTATTTTTATTTTATCTTCTCACCATCCAATTACCTTATCACTTTATTATTCCAGCTCCCTCATCCCGCATATATATATATAATATATATATATATATATATATATATACACACACCACACAAAATTACATTTATTTTCATTTTTCCCTTATCACCACATCCCCATTACCACTACTCTCCCCCCTCGCTTATCACCCTCGTCCTTATCTTACCCCATCCCCCCACTCCCTCATCCCACATATAGCCTATATATATATATATATATATATAATATATATGAGCAGTCGCCCATCATTGCCAAGCACTCATTCACCGAATGTGATACCCGAGCAGTCGCCCCCTTAATCTCAAGCACTCAGACAGACCAGATACGAGAAACGCGATATCTTGCACTCGCTGTTCTCGTGTTTGCCCTTCAACCAGCCTTAGCGTGTCCTTGCATCCGCTTAGGAACTCCGCATGGAACCTTGACTTTGAGAACTTCGCACTCTCTTTGTCTCACGGTCACACGCTTGGCTGACCACAGCGGGCAAAATTCTTCAACAGATCTTATCGGAGTGTCTTTTGCTTAGGTCTCCGCGGGTAACGGAGTGCGAGTTGCCCCGTATGTCATTAGCTTGTGCTTGAGACCTTAGAACAGGCCGGCGAGTGCCTTAGAAAGATGTATTTTACCCTGGGTGAGAGGGAGCAATTCACCCCCGTAGGAATTTCGCTTTATATCGGAATATCGGGATTGAAGATCTGACTGAAGGAAACGCCAGCAGACTCAAATCTTATTTACTTTAACGTGACTTTAAATGTCAATTATAGACTTAAGAATTACTTCATTATAACCTTCATAAACTTGAGTAGAAGAAATACTTTTATAATCAGGTCTTCTTCTGTGAAGAAATATTTGCTTGTAATCCGCTTGCCTGAATTTAATTAAAGTACCTAAAATTTAACGTTGACTCTCAGTTAATCCATTCTCGACTGGGCGGAAATAAGGGCTAAGGGAATCTTCCCGGATTCCGTAAGCGACGAAGAAATTGTCGGCGCACTCTGTGGTCATGTCGGGGCACAACATTGAGAAGGCCTCGACGATCCAGGAGTACGTACATATATTGTACCCTCTTGGAATCACTGAATTTCCCAGGAGAGTATATATATATATATATATATATATATATATATATATATATATATGTATATATATATATATATTTTTTAGTTTTCCTATATCACTCCCCATCCCCATTAACCCCACTAACCCATCTTACTTATCACCACCCTCCTTATCTTATCCCCCGTTCCCCCTGCAGATAGAGAGTTCAGAAGAGCAGTGTCCGTTATAATAGCGAGAGTAAAGAGAGAGTGAGGCAACATTCTGGCGAAGAGAGGGAATGAAGACAGTGAGTAAGAGGCGGTGAATTGATGAGACGAAAAGCCTTTGATTTCACCCTCTCAAGTACGGCTGTGTGGGTTGAGCCACCCTATACATGAGAAGCGTAGCGTACTCCACACAGAGGCGGACAAGACCCGCTGTAGAGAAACAGCAACAGTAGGGGAAAAGGAATGGCGGAAGCGGTAGAGCACACCTAACTTCTTAGAAGCTCTTTTAGAGAGTATATGTGATCTTTCCAGGAAAGATCATGAGAAAAGGAAACGCCAAGAATGTTAAGAGAAGAGGAAGTAATGAGTTGTTTGTTGTTGAAGATAAGGGGATAGTCGTGTGAAAGATTGTGACGAGTGGAGGAACTGAGTTTTCGAGGCGGTGAAAGCCACAAGGTTTGGTTTTCTCTGTCCCAATCAGAGACAGCACAAAGATCAGAGGTCAGGTGTTCCATAGCCGTCCTACGAGAATCATGGAGTGACTGTTCAGAGGAACGCTTTGCAAAGCTGGTGGAGAAGTGAAGAGTAGATTATCCGTATAGTAGTGGATAGGACAGGAAGTGCGACTTAATAGCACATTAATAAATAAAAGAAAACGTGTGTGACAGGAGAGAACCCTGAGGAACACCAATGTTAATAGTTTAGTAGAAGATATATATCTACAACCGCAGCTATCGATCGGCCAGAAAGAAAATTAGAAATGAAGGCACAGATAGAAGGATAGAAACCGAAGGAGGACAGTTTCGAAAGTAAAGATTTGTGCCACACTCTATCAAAAGCGTTAGGTATGTATAGTGCAATAGCAAAATTTTCACCGAAATTCCGAAAGGAGGATGACCAAGAGTCAGAGAGATATGCAAGAAGATTGCCAGTAACGCTTCCCTTGCGGAACCCATACTGACGACCTGAAAGATTGTGAGAAGAAAGGTTTTTAAGAATCTTCCTATTGAGGATAGATTAAAAAACTTCAGCCTTTGGGACATGCTGAATTAAAGCGAATTCCCAGCAGGAAGGAAAAGTACCAGGTAAAAGACAAAGACGAGTTTGCCTAGGCAGGGTGTAAGCACAGAAGCACAGTTCTTGAGAATAACAGGAGGAAAACCATCAGGGCCATACACCTTCCTAGAGTTGAGCCCAGATAGGGCCGAAGGAACATCTTTGGAAGAGATTCTAACTTCAGATATAATAAAGTCAGAGAAAGGAGGAAATGGAGGAACAGCACCGGAATCGTCCAGGGTTGAGTTGTAGGGTGTACTGTAAGTTTAAGCGAAGAGTTTTGCTTCATCAGGAGAAGAGGGAAAGAAGAGGAAGTAAAGTTGTTAGAGAGGTTCTTAGCTAGATGCCAGAAAGAGCGATAAGAATTAGAATTGGATAGGTTTTCACATTTTTGTTGGATGAAGGAATTTTTGGTGAATCGAGGAACAAATTTTCCACGATTCCGGGAAGAAATATAAGCAGAATGAGAGTAAGGAGTTGGATGGTGACGGTACCTTCTAAAAGCCTCCTCTCTGTTGTGGATAGCACTAGAGCAAGTAAAGTTAAACCAATGTTTTTTTTTGCATTAGTAGTAGGAATAGAATATGGAATGTACGCCTCCATGCCCGAGAGAATCACCTCCATGATGCGCTCAGCACACTTGGAAGGACCCCAGCAACGTTAGCAGTAATCATTCCATGGGAAATCATAGAAGTACTGCATAAGGGACTTCCAATCAGCGGTGTCAAAGTGCGAAAGGATTCTCCTCTTGGGAGGATCCAAAGGCCGAATTGGAACGATAGGGCAGGAAACAGATACAAGATTGTGGTTGGAGGAGCCCAACGGAGAAGAAAGTTTGACAGAGTAAGAAGATGGATGAGTAGTGAGAATTAAGTTCAGAATGTTTTGCCTATCTCCTAAGCGATCGGGGATACGAATAGGGTGCTGGGCAACTGTACAGTAAAACTCCTCTTCATTACACTAAGTGGTCCTGGTTTACGTTTTTGGGCCTTCTGTTTAACAATATTCCAAAGATTTTCTCAGATTAAGAACTGAAGTACTAGCTGGTCATGGTAGTACTTCAATTTTATGAGCGTCAAACCATGCAGATATTGCACAAGCCGCTTGAGCTGGAGCCAGATCATGTTGAAAAATAAATAGTTCGTGTCCATTAGTGATGTACCGATTCCAAAATTTAGCCGATACCGATACCGATTCTTTGCCTATATTTTAAAAAATCAATTCTCTTCATAAATTTTACTAATCTCATGTGAAAAGTTTCACGTTCCATATTTTTACATTTCAAATTTGTTTAAATGCCTTTCTTTAGCTCACTCCACAATTTACAGCACCAGAATTGGAGCTATTGAAGAATAGGGACCCCAGCCTTCTTTAGTTAGCTTTAAAAGGCTAACTAACGAAAATATCATGACCTAACCTAACCAATCGTCAAGGGCGTACAGTTAACCTAACGATTGGTTAGGTTAGGTCGTGCTATTTTCGTTAGTTAGCCTTATAAGCCTAACTAAAGAAGGCTGGGGTCCCTATTCTTCAATAGCTCCCCAGAATTTGTTACTCATATAACTTAGCTAAAGTGATGTGAAAAAGTTTTATTATTCAGTAAAATGATAAAATAATTTTAGTTTAGTTTCATAAATTGAATACCAATATTTAAAGTAATTGTTTTTCCTTATGTTGAAAGTATTTTCTTTCTTCAACAACAAAATTTTTCATTAAAATTACATGTCCTTGGTGCCCAGTTTGAATAAAAAAAAATGGATATATTGTATAACTTGGGTTTATAAAATTATTAAAATATGTAAAATAAAGTCAACATAATAAGATGGTTTAATATATAAATTATAAAGTACAACTTAATATAGAATTTTTATTAATATAGAGTGCGAGATTATGATAGTTTATAATATTTAAAGGTTAGCTAGTTAGCGAAAATGCAAATTATGTGCAACTTAACTTATTATTTCTCTTTTTCGTAAATGTTAAATATTTTTATATAAATTATAATACACTGAAATGAGTATAAATTATCAATGTTTTTTGTCTGTTCAATTTTCCATAAATATACATTTTGTGTTTGTAAAGGATATTATAAAATTTCGAAGAATCGGTGAGAAAATCGGCTAAAGTTTTCCGATGTCGATGCCCCAAAAATGGTCGATTCTGCCGGTGCCGATGCCGATTAATTAATTTGTTTTAAAAACTCCAACATAAAGTATTCTAAGATTTCTTGATAAACGTGACTATTGACAGTTCTGTTTACAAATGCAAGTGACCCCACACCATTTGCATTCATGCAACCCCTCACTAACAGACTCACCACCTTTATGAAATGGGATCGGTCACGAAAACCGAAAATTAAGCCGCTAGGATACACTTGACTTCTGATCTTTCTACTATCTCTGATTGGGCCAGAGAATATTTTGTGGCTTTCAATGCCTCAAAAACTCAGTTCCTCCATCTGCCTACTCTTCACAATCTTCCACACGACTATCCCCTTACATTCAACAATACACAATTCAATCCTTCCTCTTTTAATATTCTTGGCGTTTCCAAGTATACTTGATCTTTCCTGGAAAGATCACGTATACTTGGAAATGCCAAGAATATTATGTACATTAGGGGTGTCCAAAATTAGGAAATATCTGAAAAATGTAACATATTGTGTTTTTTCCCATTATTTGGTCCAAGTGAAGTCTTTTGGTACCATTTTCATCAAAATCGAAATTAGCCTAGGGGTCGCTCAAAGAGCTTAAAGATACCATGCTTCAGTCATTTACTGTAAAATACTAACTTTGTAACTAATGGAGCTAACTCTATCAACCTGCCCCTCGTTTTGATCCTCTCGACAAAAATATGTGATTGGAAACAATTTTGATGTCGGAACGAGTTACGGTTTTCAATATATTTGACATCAAAGTATGTCTATTGTCATAGAGTTATGCAGTTTTGTAGTTATTCAGGAATACGTCCTTAGTGATTTTTTGTGTTAAAATTTTTTATTTCATTTGGTATAAGTCGCTGTGAACAATTGGAATGAAATGATATGATATTGGTCAATTTCTTTTGTATGTAGATACCATATGTCAACTTGCTAGCATGTAACATAATACCTCTTTTCCAGGTATCCTAATAAACGATCTACGTCCTGCCCAACTTCCTCAAGCCAAGATGGATCCTGAACCAGTGACACCCCGTAGTGGTAAAAGACTTTAGACGCCTCAAGGACTTCTTTGTAAAAATGCCAAAGTGTCACCATCTGTAACCGTTCTAAGGAATGAAACAAATCATTTCCTTGTAGGTCAGCCGTCCTCTTCTATATGTGGCGCAAGGATGCCTACAGCACAACAAGTGCTCCAGTTTTTCTTCCATGTAAATCAAAGCCCGTCACTGAACAGGAACGAAGCATTTAAAATAGCTGAAGAGAATGTATTGACCTTCTGGAACATGGCATTCGGCCGCATAACTGCGTAGCGAAGCTGCATACTCTGTGGCCTGAGATGCTATCGAGGAAGTCCTAATGAATAGGCTTTTCACGACTCATGATAAAAGGGAAAATATAGGCTTTTATCTCAGGGCCGGATTAAGCATTGTTAGGGCTAGATGCAATTACTATTTTCTGGCCGGTGTCACTAGAAAAACACTAGAAAAACACAATTCTTTACCTGATACATCATACATGAGTGATGTGATCAACTGACTGGGATCGATCAACAGAAAACGAAACAAAAACAAAGATGTGATTACAGAAAATGTATACTTTGTTCACATAAATGGGATACTAAACTAGGTTTTGTAGAAGCGGTATCTAGAGTTTTTTTTTCTTCCTCACGGTCGACCAATTATTTCAACGGTAGATTATAGCGTTTACATAGTTTCTTGGGGTCGGTCAGCATCTTGGGGCCGGTCAGCATCTGGGGCCAGGGGCAAATGCCCCTTTTGCCCCCATTATAATCCGCTAGTTTTATCTGGACCAGCGCGATGGACGAGAAGCTGCACTTAGTGGCAACGATAAAATATTCACTGATAAGAAAAAGCTTCAGAAATTGAGGGCACTCCATAAACAGAAAGCAGCAATGCGAACTGCATCAGCTCAGAGTAGCGCATCAGCAGCCCCAGAAGATGAGGAAATCGGTGCCCTGTCTGATGACTGAGACAGAAGACCATGGAGAGCCTGAGGGCAACGATTTCTCAACAGAACCATCAACAAGGCCACAGTTCATTGTACTGAAAGCGCCAAAACGTATCATGCAAGACCCCAAGACATTTGATAGGATCAAAATGAATGATAATGAGGCAACGATGATACAGTTCTAAAGGTGTGTGGCGGCAGCTTGTCCAACTTCAGCTTATCCAGATGCACTACGCGCTGTGAGCGCATGGCAAACAGACATAATATTTCGCTAGAAATTCTGGATTCTGTTCGATAGAGTTCGTTACACTACATTGGGACTGTAAGTTGACTAAGGACAGGTACGATGATGCCCACGAAGCACTTGCTATACTTGTCTCAGGTCCCACTCCCATTTTTTCCAAGGGTAAGCTTGTTGGTGTTCAGAAGCTACCACATGCTCTTGGGAAAGCCCAAGCGGAAGCAACTATAGAAATGCTGGAAATGTGGAAGGTCAAAGAGAAAGTGAAAGCTCTCTTTTTTGATACAACCGCGAGTAACAGTGGCTGGAAGAGTGGAGCTGCTAAATACATCGAGGAACTCACTGAGAATAACGTATTCTACCTGGGCTGCAGGCAGTGTTGGGCACTAAAGCGTTAATCCGATAACAGTTAATTAACGAAGTTAACTTTTTTAACGGACTATCAACGGAAGTTAATTTCCATTTATCGTTATCGGACCAGTTAACTTCCGATAACTCGATATTTAGTCTGTTAAAGTCCGTTAACACGTTAACTGTGAGGAGTCATTCACGGAAGATCACCGCTCCGCGAATGAATTCAAACCGCCATAACTTCAGTCTGCCAATTCCGTCCTCTGCCGCAGTGGAACGGCTGTTCTCTCTCGGCAAGGACATCCTGAGGCCCAAGAGGTCAAGACTGGCAGTTTGGCCTAACTTTGAGAAGTTGGTCTTTCTGAAGGGCAACCAGCACATTGTGTCATAGTCTTTAATAAATGTGCCTAAAATTTAATTTTACCTTTCAGTTCCCGCCATAATAATTCTCTGGTAAATTAAAATTTAGTTAATGGTTAGTGGTTACAAAGGTTTCAAAACATGTAATCAGTACATTTTTTATTAAAAATAAAAAAAAAAGTTATTAAGCAAAAAAGTTGCAAAACTTGATAAAAATACAGTTAAATACCTATTTATTGTTGGATTTTGCATAAATAAACATTTTCTATGGGTTTTAAAGCTTTTTTCCTTGATTTTTTTAAATTGAAAGATATTCTAAACAGTGACGTATGAAACCTACAGATACCCATTAATCGGATAATGTTATAATATTATTAAAATTTAATATGCATCAAAACATTTTTTTTTTGTATTCATAAACCGCTTATATATGTATTTAATATTTATATATATCAGGTTTTTGCTTTGTCTTTGTTATAACCAAATAATATTTGAATCTATGTTCAATATTAAATGTAAATAAATAAATAAATAAATCAATAAATAAATACCGGGGGGATGGGTGGTTCAAGTCGTGGAATTTGCTCAGGGCGCAATAATGCTCACCAATGGCTTAGATCATTAATAATGCAAACAAATACATACCCAAGGGCAACATTAGGAAATACAACCCAAATTACACTAGAGAAATAGCCCACCTCATAAGGCAAAGTAACAACCTCAAACATAACACAGACACCACACACAGAAGCCATAAAACAGCAAATACAACAGCTCAACACAGAAATAAACAACAAACTTAAAAAAAAAAAACAGAAACATTTAGGGAAATCATAACAACACTAAACCGCTCCACAGATACATTCAGGCTATACAAGACTATAAACAGCATTACCCACTCTAACAGCGGCATTCACACCTCACACGCGGCTATCTGTCGCAGCCAAAATAATATCTCAACATATACACAAGCTAACATTCTAGTTAATCACTACGCAAAGATAAGTTACTTAAACAGAGACAACAACCAGAAACACGCAGACAGACAAACAGCCAGACACAAGAAAACCTACAGATTCGACACAGTATTACACACTTCAATACAGACCAGACCACCAAGATCATCAAAAACATTAAGAATTCGAAGGCTACTGAACCAGACAACATATCTAATATACACCTTAAACACTTGGGCCCACAGGGAATACTAGCTCTCACAAACATCAGCACATATTCATACCGACACTGTATTATTCCTGACATATGGAAACAAGGTAAAATTATTACACTACTCAAACCAAACAAAAATCCAACAGAACCAGCTTCCTATAGACCCATTACTTTACTATGCACAGCTTCCAAAGTAAAAGAAAGCCTAATCTTACAAATCACCAACCCACACATACCACTATCGCCTACTCAACATGGATTCAGACCCTTCCCTCTCATAAACAAAATACTCAACACAAACATGCACAACAACCCCAAAAGGTGGCTGAGCATCTATCTTTCAGGAAGATACTCACATGTCACATTTAATGGCAAGTCATCCAAAAACAAGCTTTTTCCGAACAGAGTCCTTCAAGGCTCTGTTCTCTCATGAACACTGTTCAACTTATACATGCATGACATTCCAACACCCATAGATAACTAAAATTTTGGGTACTTTCCTGATGAGAGAGCGTTTGTATATGTAAAATTGTGACTTAAAATGTATTCAATTAGCTACTTATTATCTCAGCAGTTACAACATTCATTAAATGGTTTGATACCGTTTCCATACGTGCAACGAAAATGTTGAGATACGATTGGAGAGATGGGAAATTAGCATTTAGCTATCTGAATTAGAGAGATTGGATGAAGAATATGAATTCAAAACTTGCTTAGAAGACACCTGTCTTTGTGATGGATAATTTAATGTAAATATCGGGGCATGTTCAATTTAATACATTTTTGATGATAGATGTACAATTATTGTACATCTATCATCAAAAATGTATTAAATTGAACTCTAACAGTCAATGAAGTTCCTGCCACTATGGACATTGTCATATCTTTCAAGTGTTTTGAACATTCGTGGGTAGTTCGAATTACATTTAAGCTTAATAAAGGATTCTTATACATAAAAGTTTTTGTTATTTTGTCAGTGATAAAGATTTAGATAGTCACTTCCTAAGAAATGGTAAACTTGTTATTAAAAGTAGGTTTTAAAAGCCCATGATAAAGCTAAATGAAAAAATAATTTTGGTCATAAAAGTTCAAGTTAACCACAGAATTTTTAATATAGGCTATATAGAGATGCAGTGAATTTCAAATCCTTTCCGCCCAAAGTGGAAAATTTATCCCCAAAACAGTACAATACTGTATTCTAATATTCACAAATCAATCATTACACTGGTATGCATCAATTTTGCTGTCAAGGGTTTTGTAAGTGATTCTTATAGAGTTTTTCCTGTTGATTTCGGATCTGCAATCCGTTTTCCACAATCAGCTCAGGTTATCCGGCTATGGCCTCATAAGTAAAATAGAATTTTTCATGATTTTGTCAAAGCGGAATTGGAACAGTAACATCTATCATCACTTGTTTCACTTGTATAATATCTTTTTTTACTTTTCAGGCATATAGATAAAATATTTCATAATGAATAGAGCGTGTAAAAATGATCCCAATAGATTCTGCTACATATGTGGGACGGTTACCATGCCAAATAACCAGTCCAAAATCACTAAATTTGTGAAGACAATGTATAGAGCATACTTTGGAATTAAGCTAGGGGACCAGGACAAAAATTTCGCCCCTCATATGTGCTGCAAGACGTGCATTGAAAATTTGAGAAGATGGAGCAAAGGCAGAGCGAAATCTTTGCCTTTTGGAATTCCCATGATTTGGAGAGAAGGAAAGGATCAGTGACAGATTGCTATTTCTGCATGACAAACCTCCAAGGTGGGCTTATAAATTTATTTTTCTTAAATATTTTGAAATCCTCGTATGAAACTTGACATAATATTCACCATAATGTAATATTCACATATATAGCATAATATTCACCATAATGGTAATCATACATTTACATATACATATTGTATAGAAAATACATTTACACATACATATTGTTATACAAGTTACATTTACATATACAATGATTGTATATTTTTTTCTTTTTCATTCATATTGTCCCGAAGGGACAATATGAATGAAAAAGAAAGAAAATATACAGACTCCATCGACCTATTTCATATCTTACAGACCGCAGCCTTCCCTCACGAGCCGCCACTGTCTGAATGCTTCTTCTATTTCATATGCAAGTTTTATATCCATGTTTCTGTGTTTCTATTTTCAGGAGTTAACAAGAAGAATAAACACATTGTTGTATACCCTGACATTCTTCTGCTGTGAGACCTGTACCCCATGGTCCTGGAATTCCAATACCCGACCCACCTCAAACCCTGGACTTCGATGATTCTGATGATGAATCAATGACCAATGCCAATGACCAGTCCAGTCGTATATACCTCAAAATACCGCTTCAAATGAGCCGAGGCCTCTCAACCAGGCCAAACTTAATGATCTTACCAGGGATTTAGGACTTTCCAAATTAGCTGCCGAGATCTTGGGCTCACGCTTCGAGAGGACAACTTGCTGGCTCCGGGAACAACATTCTCCTGGTATAGGAAACGAGAGGAAGAATTCCGCAAGTTTTTGCAGTGCACGAAAATACCTCTTCCTTAGTGTACTGCTGCAATGTTGAGGGGCTACTCGAATCCTTGGGCCTGCCATATAACGCATCAGAATGGAGGCTATTTTTCGACTCGTCTAAACGAAGTTTGAAAGCAGTACTTCTCAACATTGGGAATAGGGTTGCATCAGTCCCTGTAGCACATTCCGTACAACTTACTGAGAGCTACGATAACATGAAAATTTTACTGGATGCTCTCGTATACGACCAACATAACTGGAGGATCTGTGGAGATTTGAAGGTAATACTAATATCATAAGTAAACTATTGCTATTGACTATGTTGTTTTTCCAAAGGTTATTTGAGAGTGTATAAGAACACTTAACTTCCCCACAGAAGTGATACAGTCCAATGCATAGATTTTTTTATCTGATAGAACAAATTCTCTAAATTCTTTAAATATTTTCATTTTTTTCAGATTGTGGCATTTGTATTGGGAATGCAAGGGGGATACACGAAATACCCATGTTTCCTCTGCAAATGGGATAGCCGAGCGGATGAGAAGCACTATGCACAGCGTGAATGGGCATCCAGAGAGAATTTTGAACCTGGGTCGCATAATGTCGTTTCAGTGCCCCTGTACCACCAACAAAAATTTTGCTCCCACCACTTCATATTAAGTTGGGCTTGATGAAAAATTTCATCAAATCAATGAATAAGGAGGGTTCAGCATTCCGATATCTCGAGAGTAAATTTCCTCATATATCTGATGCTAAACTAAATGCTGGGGTTTTTGATGGTCCTCAAATTCGAACTTTGATCAAGGATACTCAGTTCGAAAACGCAATGACTCCAACTCAGAAGAATGCCTGGCAGGCATTCAAATCAGTTGTCACTGATTTTCTTGGCAAGCGTAGAAGTCCAGAATACGAGTCCGTTGTCGAAAACTTGATGGAAGCTTTCAAAGCTCATGGGTCGCGCATGTCCATAAAAATGCACTTTTTGTGGTCCCACTTGGACTATTTTCCTGAAAATTGCGGGGATTATAGTGAGGAACAGGGTGAACGATTTCACCAAGATATCAAAATAATGGAAGAGAGGTACCAGGGAAACTGGGATATCAATATGCTGGCGGACTATTGCTGGTGTTTGAAGCGAGACGTGCCCGAAGAAAACACAGACGGAAAGCCAAAAAAACTTCATTCCTTCCTCAATAAACTTTTTTCCATATTCATTGTATGAATAAAAGTATTTATTCACACAATGTTTTCATTTTTCACGAGTGTTCTTATAATATTACTCGTATCTACAGTGTTTAAGCTAAAAAAATCAATAAATTTGGGGATAAAATTGGACTTATAATAAATGGCCAATAGAGAAAAAACCTGACCTGATTGAGGAAAACCAATGTCATTTTCGAATTCAGCATGGTCGAATTATATAATATGAGTTGAAAAAACCCTCACAGCAGACAAAAACATTTCATATGCATACCAGTGTTATTTATTTAATGAAATTTTATTGTATTGTGTAACT
Source organism: Bathynomus jamesi (assembly GCA_023014485.1). Classification (NCBI taxonomy): domain Eukaryota; kingdom Metazoa; phylum Arthropoda; class Malacostraca; order Isopoda; family Cirolanidae; genus Bathynomus; species Bathynomus jamesi. The sequence continues at coordinate 979,976 of JAJOZX010000678.1, forward strand.
GTATTTTAATGATAACATTACTGTATAAAACTGTATACCTATTTTCATTTTAATAAAATATACAGGCTGACCATAAAGTCACGCATCATAGGAACATAAGCAATATCTATTTATTTATGTCTTCATCAGGCCAAATATGTTGAGGAACATTCAAAGAAACCTGCTTTTTCATTTACGAACATGTTTTGAGATTGGTGGGAATCATTTTGAACAAATAAATAAAACAAAATAAATAAATAAACAAAATAAATGTAGTTTCTTACAATGCGTGACTTTATGGACACCCTGTAGAACTCTTATCGTAACTTGGATTGTAATTCCCGGAATTGAGCAAATATTTACATTACTCTATTGTTTTCAGTGTCTACAAGTTGAGAGATGTGAAACTTTTTGGCATGCCTTATTTTATTTTCGAAATTATATTATATTATGCAGTATATATCATCTAGTTCGTCCAAAGATATTTGAGAAGTAGGTATTAACTGAGAAATAAGTTTGAAATGTGGGTAAGTTTGTGTTAGAAAATTATAGCCACTGTATTATTTTATTTTTTGTACCAGTCATAGTTGACCTATTATACTATTATATTATACTTCTTCTTCTTCTTCTTCCGCAGCCTTATTAGCCCACTTCTATGTGCGGTCGCTGTTGCAGATCCTTCTTCTTCATTCACTTCTGTCTTGAGCCACCTCTTCCTCCAGTCCCTTATCACTATCTTTCTTCAGTCTATCCCGCCACCTCATCTTAGGTCTACCTCTTCTTCTCGTGTCTGGAATTTCCATCCTCAGCATCCGTCGTCCCACATACTCCTCCTCCCTCCTCTGGACATGCCAAATGGCAATGCCCATACCATCTCAATCTCTTTTCCTGTGCCTTCTTGGAGATTTCCGTTACTTTTGTTGTTCCTCTTGTTATAATGGATCTGCATTCATAAGGTTTTGGCAAAGGTTTTACGGCCGGATGCCCTTCCTGCCGTCAACCCTCCTCCTTTCTCCAGGCTTGGGACCGGCTGAGACTTGGGCTGGCTTGCCCACTCCCAGGCGGAGTTATACTATTATATTATACTATTATCTATTATACTATTTATAAAATACCTTCTGAACTTCCTCTTCAGTAGAATCAGTTCAATTTATTGAATTCGGTTTGTAACTAACTTCTCCCATCCCCCCACAAAAATGTCCTATTTTTGCATTATTCCTCTGTTTTTTGTTGTAATACATCGTCTTGACTTGACTCACCTGTTATTTCCTTATAAAAAGGGCCAGCCTATATAAGACTTGTGGAATATAGCCCCTAATTAATGTCCTATCATTACAACCTTTTACCACCAAAAAATACAGAACAACTCTTTAATAAATCTCAAATTAATAGGCCTATATTGTTTCAAGTACGTAATTAATAGCAACAGTGTTATGTTTGAAATTAATATAGCTATATTCAGAGCCGGATTTAGACGTGTAGAGGCCCCCCTACCTTAGGGGAAGACATAATTGAAGTCATCCATAAGATTCATAATATAATTAACATACATACACTTTCAAAACATCGTGCACTCTTGTGTCTGTCCATTCCACTCATTTCTGCAAAAAATGAAAGCCTCGGGTTACTCGGGTATTCCATTATAGTGAGAGTAGGCCTAAAAGAGTAATAAAAACAAAATAATAATCAGTACACAACAAATAGTAATTGGTAAAAGTTTATGTACTACAGTGGTATTGGATGCGCGTGTTTTTTTGTTGATCATCTATCGGGTTTTTCTAGTTTCGGGTTTTTTCTATTTTGATAATGGCTTGTCAATATGTGGAGGCCCCCAAGATGTGGAGGCCCGTGGGCAGCTGCCCACTTTGCCCACTCCTAAATCCGGCCCTGGCTATATTGGTGTCAGGAATCTCCTACATTAAATACGGTAGCTATGAGATGTGTGTTGAAAGATTTTAACAATTTTATTTGCCTTATTCCCAACCTTTATGCAATGCTTGGACCTTCTCTATTCATTTTCAGCTTCTCATACCATAAGTTTCCACATTTAAAATCGCAAGACGATCTTCGAGCTTCACAAATTTTGTGTTAGTCAAAATACTTTTATGATAAAAACAAAATTTTTGAAGTATTAAATTCCCAGAAAAATGTTAGAAAAAGATGTAATACAAGTTTTTCTGAATATTTAGCTATTTTGAATAGTGAAATTGTTTAAAATGAGTGAAGCTGTAGCAGAAGTTGCAATAAATATGAAGAAAAGTTTAACATTTATAGGTTTTTAGGCTAAAATAATAAAATGAATTATCTTTATCTCAAAGAGGCGAGTTTTAATAAGAGAGAGCTGGATAGGTTCTTCAGAAAATACAGTAAAGAAAAAGGATTCTCGGATCTTTTCCGTTTGACTGCCGCCATTGAAACATAATTAAACATTTTGTATTTTGTATTTTAACTGAAATGTCTTGATGATACAAAATAAGTTACTTTATAAAAAAGCTTTTCTTAATTTCCCCTTCAAATTTTGTTTCTTATAAACAATTTTAATTACTTTCAAGATCCATGCTTAATTTTTAAGTTTTAATCGTGTACTCAGAAAAATAAGGGATCACCTGAAGATCAGGGCCTCCAGCCTTCTTTAGTTAGCTTTATAAGGCTAACTAACAAAAATATCACGACCTAACCTAACCAATCGTCAAGGTCGTACAGTTGACCTAACGATTGGTTAGGTTAGGTCGTGATATTTTCGTTAGTTAGCCTTATAAGGCTAAGTAAAGAAGGCTGGGGGCACTCACCTCTTATGTTTCAATGGCGGCAGACAAACGGAAAAGATCCGGATTCTCTTACAGCCAGTACAGGATTCACATATTTACAATACATCTCCCTCATTCATCAAAGTAGACAATCGTTAATTTATTTTATGTTCTTTTCTAACTAAATAGAACTTCATTTATGTCATGTAGCAAAACCGTTGAATAGAATAGCAATCTTTTGGAATACTCTTTAGGTCCTAACAGTTGACAATTGGAATCTTATTATCAAAGTCATGGCGTCTATTTGGAAATGAAGGTAAGTCAAAAATTTTTATGAATTTATAGCCTGCCACTAAATTATCATTCTCAGTAGCTATAATCATTAGCGTTTCTACTTGTTTGATCTATTAATTGTTCACCCAGGCGCTAAACTAATAAATAAAGTCAAAAGCTGTTGGTATCAATTATTAATTGTTAGAGATGGTTACAAGACTGTGAATAGAGAGTAATTTTAATTGCTCATAAGCTTGGCTGGTAAGAAGATTGAATGTGCGCTGAACAAATTGTCTCAGTTTTAGCCTACTCTATTGGGAAATAAATTTGTGTTGGGCGTTATTTTATAACTGATGTAACCTTGATGTATTTGTGCCGTGTATCGTTGTATGTGATTTGTTTACGTCCGTCTGATCAGCTAGTGTATGTTTATAAAAACTATAGATTCTGATGATGAACTGAGTTAATCTCGAAAAGTAAAGTTATGATTATATTAGTAACCCAAACGAAGTTAGGAATATTAAATATTTTAGATTCCTTTCCCGTTAAACATATTAACGTTTTCTGTATGATGGTCGTATAGAGAAAAATGTCATTTTGCCGGTTACTAAGGAGTAACAGAGCTAAACCGAAACTTGACGTGTTATTATTATTATTATTATTATAATTATTATTAATCAAACATTATATCTTACGTATTTCATCTGTCGGACCTTCTTTGCTAGTTTATATATGTATGTAAGGAACTGTGTGCTTTTGTACAAGTGGGGATAAAGTTATGATTAATAAACCATGATGATTGTGCAACTTATTTAACTATTCCTACTCTCTCTCTCTCTCTCTCTCTCTCTCTCTCTCTATATATATATATATATATATATATATATATATATATATATATATATATAATCCTCCGCATATAAACGCTATGTTCACTAATTAGTTCGCATAAGATGACATAAAAATCTTTATCAAGCAGGTAATTCCAATTAAGTTACTCTAAAACAACTGTACGTTGGTATAGAGGTAAGTTATTGTATTTGTAGGTTATCTCTCCCCACCAATTTTGACAGAATATTAGGTTGTTTGTGCCTGTGAATGGACGTGCTGTTTTACTCTCTCTATTAAACACCCAAATTAGAAGGGAAAAATCTACTCGGCGGTTATTCTGTTTGCACCCGAAAGTGCATAAAGTATCAGTGAATCCATACATATAAATTATAAAGCGAAATTCATTAAAATAAAGAAAGTGTAATACAGTTTACATCATCTATCACCAGTTTTAACGTATATATTCAAAACGAAATACGGTTGGGCATTTGTGAAAGTTTGAAACAAGGCAGGAAAAAGGTCATAAAACGCAAAGGTCAGAAACCTCGCGAAATACACCCGACCATCGAAACATCGAAAGAAAGGAAACAGAAACAAAAAAATAAAAAATAAAATAAAAAAAATAAAAAAATAAAGAATTTGGGTGAGCACTTTTCGTTATAGGAAATTACAAAAAATAACAAAGTATATTTACAAAAAAAAAAAAAAAAAAAAATTACAAATATACTCATAAAATTCAATTGATCTGGGATGAGTATTTCTTAGTTAAAATATTTTAACAAATACAAGTACAAACATTATACAAGTAAATAATAAATAAATAAATAATAAATAATAAAAGTAAATAATAAATAATAATAAATAAATAATGAAAGTAAATAATAAATTATAATAAATAAATAATAAATAATAAAAGTAAATAATAAATAATAAACAATAAACTTAAACCTTTGCCAAATATTTTAATATCTACGAATATCTAAAAAAAAAAAATGGACTCAGTGGTGACTGTTCTCCACACTAAAACCAGTATGCAAGTCAACATGGCAGAGGAAGAAAACAAAAACAGAAACCCATGCATAAAATGTGCATTAGACTGCAGCCTACATGCATTAAAATGTGATGAATGCAGACTATGGATACACTACAGTTGTAGTGAACTACCTATTTATTTCCTACTCATCCTTCAAAATTCAAAAAGAAAATTTTCATGCTTTAAATGTGCTTGTCAAATTTGCGATGACTATGGCAGGCAATTTGAAGAGCTTGAAGTAGAATTGGCAGGTGAGTTACAGGAGGAAGAAATTATCATTGCAAATGCAGAGCTTGCTGAAAAAGTGAGAAACCCTCAGGATGAGACCCTAGAGAGAGGGAAACTGCAAGCAAAAAGGGCACCAAAAGAGAGAAAACAAGAACAGGAAATAGACACTAAGACCTTCAACAAAATGAACAACCCCACTGTACACAGTCACCAAAAAGCCAAAAGTGAAACCAAAAGGCCAGTATGCAAGTATTACAGGAGGGGCTTGTGTAAATATGGACTTAAGGGAAGAGAATGCCCATTTGCTCACCCACCACTCTGCAAAAAATGTATACACGATGGGAATGGCATTTCTGGATGTAGATCCAATGCAAGATGTCCCTATTTTCATCCTCAAATTTGCTAGAGCTCATGGTGGGAAAGAAGTTGTTTTAAAGAGAACTGCAATCTGGCCCACCTGAAGGGAACAATCCGATTGCAACCACATCAAACTCAACGGAGAGAATACCAGGATAGTGACCCTGCTATTCATCAGCACTATTTGGCCCAAGGGATGCAAGAAAACCCAAGACCAAATACCATTCCTGCACCCAGATCTTATGCTGATGTAGCGGGTCCAGGTAAGCCCACTGGTGAAAATAGTACAGCAAGCAACCATGAAACCCCAATGGGGTTTTACCACCTCATGAAACAAATACAAGACATTCAAAGCTCACTTGGGCTCCTCATACAAAAGCAAACGAGAACCCCAGCAGGAACTCTACAAATGCCCTATATGTGGGAGATGAAACAAATGGCTCTACAAATGTATCAATAACACAGGTCAACAAAAAAATTTTTTTTTTTCGTTGCCAAGGAAATTCGTACGAATTTAGGGTATTTTGGGGTTGCTGAATTCCAAAATGAAAGTAGTTTTTCCGATTTGGCTCTAGTTCTTGAGATAATGAATACCCTCAATTAATAGGAAACGTAACCATAACGCGTGCATATGGGAAACTACCGGAACATTCTAGATGGTGAGACCGAATAAAATGCCATTATGTATTTCATGTGTTTACTTTTGTATGATTTGAGACAATTTCAATGCGATTTTTAAGTAGGCTCCGCCTGAACATTAAATTTTTTGCATTTTTACGTGTTTCAATGGGGTACCAATTATCTCATAAATTAGAGCCAATCTAGCAAAACCGATGTCATATTCGGAATCACCACCACAAAGTTACCCCAAAATCACTCTAATATGATTGGCAATAAAATGAGTGTTGACCAGTGTAATTTACTTAAACATCCAGGGCCTTTACCCAAACTCAAACCATACCAAAGTACCTTACCCAAAGAGCCTAGTGGAAAACACTACTAGCACAGTTATAGCCCTCACCGAAACACACCTGAACCCCATGATCATGAGTAGTGAAATTGCAATCAAAGGGTACACCACCCATAGATGTGACAGAGAAGACCGTCTAAATGGTGGTGTCCTGATGTACATCCGTGAAAACATTCAAAGTGAACTGCTCATGGCATACTCAAATGGAGCCTGTGAACTCCTAATCATCATGCTCAGTATAAATAAAGAAGACATAATACTAGTGAATATCTATAGCCCTCCAGATAACTCCCATCTAGAGCTCACTGAGGTCCTGGAAAAAATCAGGCAATGCCAAGCTACAGTATTGTAGACTCAACAAGAGACTTAATCATTACAGGAGACTTTAATCTCCCAAATTGCACCTGGAACCAATATGGTGGTATGAAATCAGGGACAAAAAGGTCCAAATCAAAAAAACCTGAATGAGTTTATGGAAAAACTGCTCCTAGTACAACATGTCCACTGCACAACTAGAAAAAATAATATCCTAGATTTAGTGCTGACAAATAATGCAACTACAATTGACCACATTGTTATAACACCAACTATACACTCCGACCACAATGTCATGCACATATTCACAAACTTGTCTCTCCACAAATGTAAGCAAGACCCATGCCAAACGAACTTGCCATACTCTGACCTAAACCTGCACAAGTCAGACTGGACATCAATAAATAACTCTCTGGGAGAAATAAACTGGGAAGATGAATTAGAAAACCTAGAACCAGAAGAATGCTGGAGTAGAATACAATACCTGCTATCATCAGCATTATACAAGCACACACCAAAGAAAAACGATAGTGCAAAGAAGCACCGGACAAAAGAACACAGATACAGAAGGACACTTATGAGAAAGAGAACAAAGCTATCTAAATAACTGACAAAGCAATTAAGTGATACAAGACATAGTAACATCCGGAATCAGATACTGATGTTAGAACTTAAAATAAAGGAGTCAACCATAAGAGAGAATATTGATAATGAACACAAAGCTATTGGCACTATAAAGGAAAATAGCAAATTCTTCTTTAGCTATGCTAAACGCAAAGCAGTTATCAAAACGAGCATTGGCCCATTGCTTGCTAAAGATGGACTAACTCTCACATCTACTACACATGAAATGGCAAACATTCTACAATCTCAATATGTTTTAAGCTGGAGTACCCCTGTAGTAGCAAAGGAAATAAAAACTACAGCATTTTTTGATAGAGAAGAAAATGACCAAGACAGACCATTATCGGAAGATATACAAATAACCACTAGATATATACAACAGACAATAACAGAGCTACCGGGGAGTTCAGCCCCTGGTCCAGATGGAATTGGAGCCAAGATTCTTAAGGAATGCAAACATACTTTATCTCTGCCTTTGAAAATCCTGTGGAGATCCTCACTAGACACCAGCAGAATACCATCAATCATGAAACAAGCAAATATTACCCAAATCTACAAAGGAGGCAAAAGAAAGGAAGCCAAGAACTATAGACCCATATCCTTGACTTCCCATATTATTAAAATATTTGAGAAAGTCCTGAAAAGGCACATTGTCAGTTTTATAGAAAATGAACACCTCTTAGAAGACTTTCAACATGGCTTCAGACACAAGAGATCCTGCCTTACTGAACTTATAGTCCATTGCAATACAATCCTACAATATTCGGGAGAAAACCACAATGTTGATGTCATCTATCTAGACTTTGCAAAAGCTTTTGACAAGGTTGACCATGGTATATTATTCCATAAACTAAAAGAACTTGGTATTTGTGGAAAAATAGGAAAATGGATCCATGCCTTTCTCTCTGACAGAAAACAAATAACAATTGTAAATGGAGCAAGATCTATAGAAGAAGTGATTAGTGGAGTGCCGCAAGGTACAGTACTGGGACAAATTCTATTCATTATAATGCTAAACAATATAAACTGCAACCGAGGAAGCTCTCTCCTGTCATTCGCAGATGATACCAGAATACTAAGACCAATTACAGAAAAAGAAGACTGTGTAGAGCTACAAAAAGATCTACAAACTATATATGCATGGGCAGATGCAAACAATATGGCCTTCAATGAAGACAAATTTGAACTAATTAAGTATGGACCAAATAAATACCTGAAAGAACAATTCAACTACAATGGACCCACAGGAAAAGATATTGTACAAACTGATCATGTCAGGGATCTAGGGATTATATTATCTGAAGATGCAACATTCAACAGGCACATTGATAAAGTAACCTCATCATGCAAACAACTAATAGGATATATACTGAGGACATTCAGAACTAGGGACAGTATGACCATGCTTACCCTGTGGAAATCACTTGTCCTTCCACGCATTGACTACTGCTCTTAATTATGGTTTCCCCACAAACAGAATGAATTGCAAAAAATTGAGGGCCTACAAAGAACCTTTACCTCGTATATTAAACAACCTGATGGGCAACAGTGAGTAAAAACAAATTAAACTACTGGGATAGGCTCAGAGGCCTCGACCTTTATTCCATATAGAGAAGGTTTGAGAGATACATCCTAATCTACACCTGGAAAATTCTAGAAGGGCTTTTAGTTGCCCCCAATACTGAACCAATTGTGCCCACCTTAACAAGAACTGGCAGAATGTGTAAAAAATATCACCTCCCACCAAACAGTCTGAGAAGGATTCAAATCATTCAATATAATAGTATCTCTAGGCAGGGTTCTCGCCTGTTCAACTCCTTGCCTCAGTACCTTAGAGATATAAGTGCAGTCCCAGTAGATACTTTTAAAAAACACTTGGACATGTTTTTAGCCAACATACCCGACCAACCCACAGTGCCAGGGTATTCCTCTGCCAGACCAGCACCCACAAATTCAATAGGGGACCAAATCGTATGGCAGGAGCGAGAGAAAAGAACGGTGGCGACCCCGTCGTGGCCCCGTCTCAGGAGGCGCTGAGCGGACTTCGTGGGAGCAGCGCACCCTTGAGGCAGAAGCGCTTTAAGATAAATTTAAGGTAACGAAAATATCACGACTTAACCTAACCACTTATCAAGGGCGTACAGTTGATCTATTATTAATTATAACATTGTTTGTTTCTGGAATAGTATTTACTATTTACTAATAGATCAACTGTACGCCTATGATAACACTGCTCAACAAAAAAAAAAATTTTGCTGCTAATTTAATTCTAAGACCTGTTTCTGGATAATATTGATGTGCTGATTTAAAAAATCACCTTAGATTTTGTCCATCACATCAGGTTTTCGTGCAATGCAATATGCCTCTTTTGGGTGATCCATGAAGGGCACTTATCAAAATTGATGATTTTTGAGACCTGTTAACAGCTGTTTTGCTGTTAAAATTTTATCTGTGGAATACGCAAATCTGTGCATTAAATCTAAAGGTCATGTACAACATATTAAAATCTTGGGTATCTGTGATTTCCCCAGGTGTGAGCGTGACGTCATGATCTGAGAGAGATTTCCCATTGGCGGAGTGAGAGCAGCCGGTTCCGCTAGTGAAGTTACTTGTAAACTTTCAGCAGTTGGGTTGCAACATGAGCATTAAAGTTCACAAGTTAACAATTTTTTCAAACATCTGCCGTTAGCATCATCATTGTATGTGTTATTATCCTCGGTATATTTGTGATAAAAAGATGGTTCTTGGAACAAAGGAAAACAAGAAACACCGAACCACGTGAAACTATTTATGCACGCCCAAGAGTGCGTACCCAGACCACGTGAACTAGACTTAGCCACCCCGACTAATGTTGTGTATATAAATCTATATTATAAAACCAATGGTTATCACCTAGTTAGCATTAGTTAGTATGTTATATTATCGTAGTGATATCATTCTAGAGGGAAGAGCCCTGTAGAAATGAATAATTCCTGTATGATCTTCATATTCAATTATTAATTTTTACATAGGGACCAAACTCGCATAGCGCGAGTTATCTGTTGTTCAATTCATACGCACATGTACATACGTCCAAAATGTTATTTTTATTTTCTTTTCTTAAAATTAATTAATTTCTCGCAATCTCATAATTATTTATACGCGTGTTCGAATTCTGCTAACCACCGCGAAAGCAACTTCTGAAATAAAAATAAATCTCCTCTCGCCATAATGCAAATTTATAAAACAATTATCACGTGTGTTATGTTATATATACATATATATACTGTAATTAATGATAATAATTTATAATGTAATTAATGTACTTTAATTAAACAATAATAATTTAATATAATGTAATTAATGTACTTAATAATGTAATAATGACATAGTGAATGTACTTTAATAACGATAATAAGTGAATATGAATTGATTGGTAATTATAATCATAATTGTAATAAAGCAAAATTACACCGTACTCAGTGATGTACGTTGTTTATAAATCGCGATCAGCCATGCATTTATATACGGCTGATGTGGAAGAATGCGTCTGATAATAACGTTCTTTTCCCTACGCGAAACCGATTCATCCTCCACAGAATGTTCGAAATCGTCGGTTTCCGCAAGCTGAAGCCTATATTAGACGCGCGTGTTACGGATATAATTTATTTTGACACGGTTCTTGAATACACATACACCGCTCTCTGCTCGACGGGTTTACCGAGTGTAGGACTGAACAAGACAAGAATGGTCTGGAACTGGATGTTTATTTAAAAGGTTTAGACTTTTCGAAATATCATTTGGTACAAAGGACTTGAGCGGTACAGGGCTGAGCTCACCTCCACCATTCACCTTTAAGAATTGTTTCTTTATATAATAAGCAGCTGTCGTTACGACTTAAAAGATTATTTCAACTGCCGCTATGCATTGTGAAGAAGAGTTCACGTTTGAAAGGCTCGGATCGGTAAGAATAAACCCTCGATTGGAAAGGAGTTTATAAACTTGAATTTAATAATGATGTTGTGGCTAACGATGCGCTCTTTGTGCGTGCTTCTGATTGTATCCTGGACATGTTTAAAGATAAATTGCCAACCGAAGGTAAAGTGGGCATAAAAATAGTTTTGAACGAATCGTATTTATTGCATAGTGCAAAGTAACAATGATATAACTGTAGACTTGATCACGTGCGAGTTTAGTATTTTAGTTAAGCGCAGTAAAACATAAAGTGCATATATTTTGATGGTTATGTATTATTTTTTTATTATATATATATTTTTCGTTGAACTTGTGTTTCTTATACTAATTATATATATATATATATATATATATATATATAATATATATATATATATATATTCCTCGTTTAAACTGTGTATAGAATGAACTGATTTGATTGTATATTCATTTCTATATATTTCATGAATTTATTTCCAATAATTCGTCTAAATAAACCGGATGATGTAATGGTGTTTTATTTAATTCGTTTGGTTGTGTATATATAAACGATATTATTTAATTAAATAAATGTGTGTGTATATATGTATACCAAATGGTTGATTACACCTTCTAAACCGACTGGCTGCTTAAGACTTCTAAGCCAACTTTCAAGAATATCGGCTTTAATTAAATAAATAACGCAATCTGGCAACTCAAAAATAATAATGTGCATCTGAACAAGCCATTTAGGCCTTCTAAGCCAGATTAAGCCTTATAAGCCAACTGGCTGATTAGAACCTTCTAAGCCAAGTGCAAAAACCAAGAGCTTTTTTATGCGTCTGGCGGAGCCAAGCGAAGGATGGTCTCTCTCTCTCTCTCCCTCTCTCTCCTATCTCTCTTAGGTTAGGTTGATTCCCCATAGCTTGTGGCAGCTGGGGGGAATCCAAAAAAGGGGGGAGGGGTTTTGCAACAAGTGGAAAGGTGAAGGGATCTTGCAAAAAAGGGGAAGGGGAGGGGTCTTGCAACAAGTGGGAAGGTCTTGGTATTGCAACATTTGCAACATTGCAATTGCACTCTCCCATTTTGCAGTCATACTACTGTAGTCAATGGAATATTATTACGTACATAAATAACATCACTACTATACATGATGGATCCTCGATTCATCTGCTACCATTCAGTTTTATTTTGCTTCAGAATTCAGGTGTATTGTCAGCACCTCTTAGATGCCTCTATATTCTTACTAGCATCTCAGCCTTCCCGCTACCAGCCTATTTCTCCTCTTGCTCCATACCAATCCAAATGTGGAAAATATTCTTTCAATTCACCCAGAACTTGCTGGCCAGCTATGCAGTGAGCGCCTGAATGTTGTCAAGCCTGGTGGTATCTTTGAGTTTTTAATTTCCTTCATTTCAACTGCAATATTTTCCACCAGTTTGTAGCATTTGTATTACTGACTATATTTTCTAAAATCAGATATGCTGGAAATATAGGTTGTGTTTTAATCTAAATGAATAATATTCATACATACCGTATAGTAAAGATAATTTTCATGCTGTTTCTTCTTGAATTCTAAATTTTTACCTGAAAATTGAAAAATATATAAAATGCACCTACCTTAAGTCATCAATACAGCTGTAGCTATAAACCTATATAAAATCAACTACACATACATCACTTAAATTAATACTGGTGTATATACGTCTAATTACCTATTTTCACACTTTAGATCAGTCATATTAACCAGAAAATAATGTGGCTCCATTGCTTTATCACATCTTTTTGTTATACTATATAATCCTTGTATGGCTCAATTTTTTCATTCTAAATAAGAGAGAGGCAGATTTTTACAGCATCCTGACAGGTGTGTAGAATCTTCCTGTAACCGAAGATAAAACAAATTAATCGGCACTGACTAAATGCAAAAGTATATTTTTTAATAAGCATGGGTGGGTGAGAGACCGTCCTGATGAACCCACAGATTTCTATTTGCCTAAAGTATCATTTGTAGTCCTTTCCTGGGCAGTTGTTGCTACAACCTACTACCTACTAAAAAATATCTTAATTTGTACCATAATTAAAGTTTACTGTAAACCCAATCTACCGGGTGAGTCAAAAGTCCGGAAACATAGGAAGGATAGGAAATTTTTATTGCAAAAAGACATGTGTTACAAGTAGTGTGGTGTAGTGGTTAGCGTCGCTGACTACAAATCCATCGGCAGCAAAACCCAGCTGTTCATCCTTCCACACAATAAGGAAATTGGTTGGTAGATAAGTGGGTACCCTGGGTAGCCTAGTGGTTAAGACGCTGGGCTACTGGTGGTGCGTGGTTCGGATTCCACATTAAACTGTAGGTTTAAGGTGGAGTGAAAAGCTTGACCTTCGTCAGAATGAACAATTCGGGCGGGAGCAAACAAAAGGTTATTCAATATTCTAAGAGAGCCCAGTAAAGCCGAAAGCTTAAGGGCCAAATTAAATAAAAATAAATAGCAATAATCTAATCTAATCAGATGTTATAAGATGTGCTCTATATGTTCCCTATATGTCTGGAAGTGAAAGGAGAACATATAGAGCACATCTTATAACATTACTTGTAACACGTCTTTTTGCAATAAAAATTTTCTATCCTTCCTATGTTTCCGGACTTTTGACTCACCATGTAGAGTAAACAAAGCACTGCTAACATGTTCCAATTCATCTGAAAGTTCACTGCCTCTCTATGGAGTGATAAGTCATTAGTCACTTTTCCTATATTTTCATCTATTGAGTTTTTTTGAATTAGTCTTAAATTCAATTTAAAATGTACTAGCATGTTACGTTTTATGAAGACCTCCTAAAAACTACAAATGCTACTTACATGCGGTTGGTGATGGTTTCTGAAATAATTATTTATTTCTATTATGTGCTTCAGATTTGGGTGACACATCCTTTTCAACCAAATTTATAAAGTGTGCTGAACAACCATATATAATAAACTTGGGATTCTCTTTCATGAAAATCTTCCTCATCTTACGCATTTTATTCCCATTGTCAGTGCATATTGCGAAAACTTGGAAAAGTGTTAACTAACTAAGGACATGGGCAAGTCATATTTTAAAGTGACCATATTTAAATTCTACATTGAATAAGCAAAGGCAGCAGGTGAAAAAAAATAGTTAAGATCGAGTACCTATAGACCTATGTACTCTATAGTAGCTTATAAAATATTGTAGCTTAATCCTATCATCTATACAGCCTAAATATTTATAATCTTTTTAGTTTAGGTATCATCAAATGGGGGAATTGGGATAATGCTGGTTAATTGGGATACTCTAAAAAAATATATTTGAATAAGTAATTTTAGCATTGTAAATTGAAAATATAGTCAAATATTGTATAGAGATTATTTTACAATGCTAAAATTACTTATTATTATTATTAAAATATATTTTTGAGAGTATCCCAATTACTCCCGCATTATTCCAATTACTCCAATTACCCCATTTCACGGTAGTGCCTGGGTCTATATCATGTGCAAACATTTATCATTAGTATGTAACTAGGGACGTGCACAGCATTTCTTAAAGGGGGGGCACACACACACACACACACACACAACATATATATATATTGTGTGTGTGTGTGTGTGTGTGTGTGTGTGTGTGTGTGTGTGTGTGTGTCAGCTCAAATTGATGATAATTGATTTGGAATGAAAATGAATTGCATCTTGGAAGGCTTCAGTTGTATTTTATTTCCAATTTATGGGCAAAGAATTAAATTTGCACAAGTTAATCGTACGTATATAGACATGTATAAACGTTCCTAAGACAGTCAAAAGTGCTTTTGAGTTTTGAGTTAATAACATGTCTTAGTAACCGTGAAATAACTGAAATTCCATATGACATAAAGATTTTTTTGTGGCGAATGTTGCAAAGTTATCGATTTTGGAAAATTTCTTTTTCAAATATCTTTAATGAGAGTAGCATAGGCGGGGGTGAGGGGGGCGGCAGCCTCCCCCAGGACTACGGAATTGAGCATTTTCAGGGCAAATATTGAGCATTTTAAGGGGAAATACTGAAATTTCAGGGCAGATTTTTCCTGACATTCCTTTGTTTTTTGTTTTTTTACTTCTTGAGGTGAATTAATTACTTGCTACTATACTTGTAGTTAACAATTAAAACTAAGTTGAGGATTTACTGAATTCTATATAAACTGCAATGCCGTAGTTTTGCTTGTCATTTAGAAATGTTATAGCAAACTTTTCTCATTTTTTTAAATTGTAATGTTTTTTTATATCAAAACGGCTTTAATATATGTTACTCATATATGCTACACAGTGCTTATGCGGAAATCAGAGCACCCTGAAAATTTTCATGGCAAATTTTTTCCGCCCCCCAATAAAGTGCCATCCCATACGCCTATAGAGAGTAGTAATAATTTTTATAATGGGGACCTATGCCCCTATGCCCCCCTTATGTACGCCACTGTATGTAACTACGTATATAACAGTTATAACTACATTACTTACATCTTTATCATGTACAGTTATATATTTAATTGTTTCTCTAGCTAACTGGGCAGTCTTTTCCGATTTTCCTTTGGCTACCAGCATCAGTCACATCATTATTGCTTTGCACCGCGCAGTAAATACGATTTAACGTTATTTCACTGCTCAACTTATAGGGATACCTATACTCGATGTAAATGTCCTTCATATATTTCAATACTATTTTTTTGCCCACTTTACATTCGGTTGGCAAGGGGAAGGGGTTGAGGTTAAGAGTGTTAAGGGTGTTAAGGGTTGAGGAAGGGGTTAAGGTTAGTCCGAGAGTAGTGGATAGCGAGGGATATAGAGAGGTTAAGGGTGGAGCTAGGCCGCGTACGTTAGGTGATAGGAATTCCCCCCTATCGAGGTTTCGAACCCTTTCGCCCATTTGGAAAGGGACGTGAATGAGGGGGAAACTATTTTAATCGGGGACTCTTTAGTGCGCCACATGGACAAAGAGTTCGTTGAACGGCATCCAACCAAGAGGAGGAGGGTCTGTCTCCCAGGGGCCAGGGTTGACAGAGTTAGAGACGAAGTGGATAGGATTGACGTTGCTCCCGTCACTCAATGTTGGTGACGATGGTAGGAGGCAACGACTCGTATAGGGCCGATACGATAGTGCCTGACCTTTTGGAGAGATATAGGAGGTTAATTAGGTCACTGAAGGCGAGGTCAGATAGGTCTTTAGTTGTAGGTATTACCCCTAGGCACGGGTTGGGTCTTAGGATTACGTCAAAACAATATTTTTGAATAATAAATTAGAAGAGATTTGTGCTGAGGAAAATGTACCCTTCGTAAAGCTGTGGTCCGAATTCAGTGATCCTGGCCTTTTTATAAAAGATGGGGTGCATTTTAATGAAATAGGTAATGCTAGGCTAGGTAGGTTAATAGACGAAAACGTGCGAAAGCTGTATAGGTCGAAGCCTTCTTTAAACGTTGTGGGGTCCGGGGAACGCGGGCCCGACGTGAAAAATAGTTTAAAACGCGGGCCCGTGGTAAAAAATAACTTAAACGTCTTTTATTGTAACGCGCGTAGTATTAGAAATAAATTAAATGAATTTAAGGCGATAATTTATTCCGGCAACTATGATATAGTTGCTGTCACTGAAACTTCGTTAAATACCGTGACTCGGGACTTGTTGGGGGAACTTGATATTGTGGGTTTTAAACTCTTTACTAATGATAGATTACATAGGTTTGGTGGAGGCGTTTTGCTGTACATTCGTAATTCCCTTAGGGCTATCGAGGTTAAGTTAGATTTTCCGGCAGCAATTAATGCGATATGTGTTGAAGTTAGGGCGCGTAGTATTAGTTTTAATTTTGTTGTTGTTTATAGACCTCCCGTTCAACCCTCGATACAGATACTAGATTTTACTCACTTCTTGGTAATTTTATTGACAATCGGAATAGTATAATTGTCGGAGACTTTAACTGCCCTAATGTTAATTACGAGAATTTTACTGGTAATGAGGAAGGTTTGAGATTGACTGAGTTTATGGAAGATAACTTTTTTCGACAGATAGTTACCGAACCAACGCGCGGTGACAATATTTTAGATTTGGTGATGACGAACGGCGAGAATATAGTCGAAGGTTTAGAAGTAGGCGAGAGTTTAGGATGTAGTGATCATCAAATTCTTAGGTTTAAGTTAGCGATAAAAAACACTAAGGATAGTAACGTAATAGAAGTCCCTGATTTTCGTAGGGCTAATTTTGATAGTTTTGCGGATAGCATGAGAGTAGTGGACTGGGATAACTTATTTATGGGTAATGACACAAATTTGCGTTGGGTGGCGTTTAAAGAAAGTTTTATGAATATTGAAAGGGAGTTTATTCCTCGTAGGCCCAAGCGCGCTAGAAATCATGGTAGGCCAAATTGGTGGACTAGGGAAATAGGTGAGTTCATAAACGAGCGTAATAGAGCGTATAGATTTAATAAACGCAATGGCACGGCAGCTAACTTTAATAGATATATCGAGCTTAGACGTCAGGTTAAAAGATGTTAGGAATGCCAAGCGTAATTTAGAGATACTTATAGCTGCGAATAGTAAACATAATCCAAAAAAGTTTTTTGAATACGTTAATAATCGTAAGCCGGTAAAAGATAACATAGGCCCTCTAGTGGATGTTAATGGCGCTTTGGCTTCTGACGCTCAGGCGATGGCGGGTATTTTCAATAACTTTTTTGCGACAGTTTTTACCGTAGAACACGTAAATAATGTCCCCGACGTGGACGATATCGTTCCATTTAGTAGCGAGACTATTTTGGATGAAATAACTGTTTACGAGGCTGAGATTGCGCATTATATCGATAGGCTAAAAGTTAGCAAGGCTCCAGGCCCTGACGCTTTTTATCCCAGACATTTGAAAGATTTGAAAGACGTTATCGTAGGCCCCTTAACGAAGATTTTTAATCAGTCCCTCGAAACGGGGATTATTCCTGAAGACTTCAAATTAGCTAACGTCACGCCTATTTTTAAAAAAGGCGACCGCGCAGTAGCTAGCAATTATAGGCTCATTAGCTTAACGTCAATTGTCGGTAAACTTTTGGAATCCGTAGTTAGGGATCGTATCATCGATCACTTAGAAAGTAGAGATTTGATTAATAGTAGTCAGCATGGGTTTCGACGCCATAGGTCTTGTTTAACTAATTTGTTAGAATTTTATAACGAAATAGTGCGCGAATACGATAGGCTTAGAGCAGCTGACGTTATTTATTTAGATTTTAAAAAGGCGTTCGATACAGTTCCGCATAGGAGACTAATTGCGAAGGTCAAAGCGCACGGTATACGCCGTCAGGTAGCTAACTGGTTAGAAGAATGGCTTCGTGCTAGGAGACAGAGGATCGTAGTTAATGGTAGTGAATCGGAGTGGTTAGATGTAGGTAGCGGTGTACTACAGGGTTCAGTGTTAGGCCGATTGCTATTCGTAATTTACATTAACGACATAGATGTAGGATTGACTAGTAACGTGTCAAAATTCGCGGATGATACTAAAATAGGCGGTAAGGTTGTTAACAAGGACGATAGTAATAGGCTCCAAGACGATGTAAATAGGATTATGGAGTGGACAGATTAGTGGCAGATGCAATTTAACGTAGAGAAATGTAAAGTTTTGCATATAGGTTCTCGCAACAATAATTACACGTACACGATGGATGATAGGGAGCTAGCGAGCGTTGACGAGGAAGTAGATTTAGGCGTACGCGTAGCTAAGGAATTAAAGGTTAGGAACCAGTGCCTGGAGTCTTGCGCAAAAGCTAATAGGATGTTAGGCTTCATAGCGCGTAATTTCGAATTTAAATCGAAGGATATTATATTGCCCCTTTACAAGTCCCTAGTCAGGCCTCATTTAGAATATGCAGTTCAGTTTTGGTGCCCGTACTTGCGTGAGATATTGATAGGTTAGAAAGGGTTCAGCGTCGTGCCACGAAACTTATTCCGTCATTGCTCAACAAGCCTTATGAAGATAGGATTAAAGAGCTTGATAGGTTTAGAAAGGGTTCAGCGTCGTGCCACGAAACTTATTCCGTCATTGCGCAACAAGCCTTATGAGATAGGATTAAAGAGCTAGACCTGTATTCACTCGAAACTAGGAGATTAAGGGGGGAGCTTATTGAAGTTTTCAAAATCGTTAATAACATCGATAATGTAAATTTTGACAAATTGTTCACTTTCGATAATAGTAATACTCGTAATAACGGATTTAAGTTGCGTGGCAGACGTTTCATTACTAATATCGCTAAAAACTTCTTGGTGCTCCTTTAGTATGCGGTCTACAGACAAATTCACACTTTAGTATGCGGTCTACACCAATTTGTTTTTTAAATGTAGTTAAAGAAGATTGAAATGACAATCTTACTTGAAAAAAAATTATTGAAAAGTTAAAAACACAAAAAGTTTAAATGTAAGTATACCTTCTTAGCTTGTTTACTAATTGCTTGTTTACATCCCAATGTCAGTCGCCCTTGACGATTGGTTAGGTTTAGTCATGATATTTTCGTTAGTTTTAACGAAAATATCTTGACTAAACCTAACCAATCGTAGGTAGACCGCATACTATAGTAGCACCGGCAATTGAATTGTTTACAACTTTACTGCTTCAAATTTCTCAAGCTACTGATGTTAAACAATCATTTTGAATTTCAAGGTCAAATAGGGTCTAAGTCATGTGAGTGAGTCATTTAGCGAAAAAAAAAGAGCGGCAGAATGCGTGAGCAGGCACAAATTTAACGAAAAAAACCTGTAGACTGCACTTTGAAAAAAGTAGAGCGCGGTAGAATTTGTAGACCGCATACTAAAGGAGCACCAACTTCTTTACGTTTAAAGTAATTGATAAATGGAATAATCTTCCAGCGTCAGTCGTTCACTCTATCAGCGTTAATATGTTTAAGAACCGTTTTGACAGACATTTTAAAAATATTAACGTTGTTTAAAATAAAAAAAATTAGTAACAGGAGCTCTGGGGGTGGTGGTCGAGGATGAGTCTGTTGACGATTAATGCCAGCTTGTGACATGCCAGCGTGTGATGCCAGCAATAAAAAAAAAAAATTAGACTAACATGAACGTAGATGTAGCTCGTAGCGTAAACTAACCCACTTTTTGTTTAACTTTAGCTACTTTTTTTTCTTCCTTTTTTCTTATCCTCTCCTTCCTTTGCATTTCTGTAACTCTTTTCTTGCATGTCTGTAGTTTGCATGGTATGACAATGAGTTAAGCCTGTGTTTGCATGGTTTGTAAGCGTTCTTATTTTACTTCTTTTCATCTTTCACCCCTTTCCTATTCTCTTCGACTATTTTTCCGACTTGTCGGCAGTGGCCGGCGGATGGTGATGGTAAGGCTTTTTTCTCTTTTTCTGAATGAATGTTAACCCACGAGTGATAGGTGTTGCTACTTACTTAACCCCTTATTCTCTTCTCTTAACCCCCTACTCTTTCCTTTCTCTCGGGCTAACCTTAGAGTAGATCTTAGGGTCTTTGTTAGCCTTAGCTTCTGTAGATCTGTAGATCTGTAGATCTGTAGATTTCAATTGCCGCATAGCGGCAATTGAAATAATCTTCTAAGTCGTAACAACAGCTGCTCATTATATAGAGGAACAATTAATTCTTCAGGGTGAAGAGTGTAGGCGAGCTCTGCCCTGTACAGCTCAAGTACTTTGTACCAAAGTTCATGATATTTCGAAGAGTCTAAACCTTTTAAATAAGCATCCAGCTCTAGACCATTCTCGTATTGTTCATTCCTACATTCGATAAACCCGTCGAGCAGAGCGGTGTATGCGTATTCAAGAACCGTGTCAAAATAAATCATATCCGTAACACGCTCGTCCAATATAGGTTTCAGCTTGCACGATCCAACGATTTCAAACATTCTGTCGAGGATGAATCGGTTTCGCGTAGGGATAAGAACGTTATTATCAGATGCATTCTTCCATATCAGGCGTATATCAATGCATGGCTGAGCGTTATTTATACACAACGTACAAACAACGGCATATGAGGGGGCATCAGTAATCTGTTCTCTTCTTGTACCTACACCTGCAGGTATTTTATAACGGTCCTCACCCCACTTCTCAACGATCACGAAGACTCTATTCATCTCCTCAACACTTAAATAAATAACATTACGTTTACCAGAGTTTGTTTGTCTACAAGTCGTTTCAAGTACATAGTTAATGGCACGGGTTTCACCCCTGAACACGCGCAATGACTTCGTCACGGACACATCGTACACGGCATTGAGAATACTTCTCAAAGGAAGTTTATCGTATTCGAGGAGTGCACAACCAGTAGGTTCAAGCTCTGAGATGACTATGAGCCATGGGTGGGCGGATCGGCTCAACGGGGGAAGCGAGTCACACCATAAACTGTTGAATCGTGTACGGATTTGTTCTAGCATGAATCACGCGAGTACTTGTACCCATTACACCGGGCAATTTTCCGACACATGGGGGTATTTTCAGTTTTAGCGTTTTATGTGCACTAGACGTTCTCCACACATTACCAATCCGCTGCACAATTTGAGAGAAACATGTGACCGTATTTATCCTTTTCGTTTAACAATTGATACTCGTCTCTAAACTCTATTAAAAACTCACACAGGCCTTTAGCCTCAACCTCACAAAGCTTGGTGAAGATTGTGTAGCCACCATGGCTAAGCAAGGACGAAAGACCAGAAAAAGTTGTTTCAAAGCTGAGTGATCTGGTGGGTCCAGGCAAGCAGTTATTTTCCACAGAAGTTCCAACCTGGAGAGCTGTGTTTCAGAGAGGAATCCTCCTCCAGAAAGAGAAGCTGCTTCTGGATGATATGAAGAGAGCTCAGTACCCTCTGCAAGATTTGGCTAAGGACTTGGCATCACTGGTACTGGCACAGTAAGGCAAAAGCAATGCCAAGTTCACTCCTGTGATCATTCAAGAGAGATCCATTGCCAGGAAGATTCTTGTCAGGTGGAATGAAATGATTGACCTAGTGAATGGCAGAGTGAAGGCAAAGAGAGAGAAGAGAATATCTGACCTTGATACATTGTTTGACATAACAACCTGCAGACATGATATCACTCTGTGGAACTGAAGCATCTGGCTCCTCTGGCTGTGCTGCTAGAGTTCATGTCAACTGTGACTGTCCTCTGCCTCAGAAGATTCCAAAGCTAGAGCTAGAGTGGCTCCATTACAAGAGGATCAAAACCTCAGAAGTTTCTGGCTTCTGGATGGCATCTGTTGATGTGAAGGAAACACTGAAGCAGGTGAAGGCGGCTAAGAGGAAGGAGGAAGAACAGAAGACAGCTGAGAAGAGAAACAGAAAAGAGGAAGAAGAAAAGGAGCTACTGCTTGAAGCTGATGATGGTGATGATGATGAAGATGAGGTGACTTCCTTGCAAGAGTCTCCAGGCAGAGCAGCCCCTACTGCTGACACAGATTTTTCCAGTACTGCACCAGGCACAAGCTCCAGTGTCAATACTGGCAAAGTCTCCACCTCTGCCAGGAGGAACTACATGGATATCTGAAGCACTGCTGCGGCTGCAGTCAAGTTCAAGATGGCAAACACGCCTGCAGCAGCCATTGCAACTGGTTTCTTGCAAGATCTCATCAAAGGTGGCCATCTATCTGCTGATAAGGCATATCTAGCTGTTGACAGGATGAAGATGTGGAGGGGCAAGGAGTCTACAATAGGTGCCTCGGTGGAGGCCCTGAAGAAAAAGACAGAGGGAGAGAAGATCAAGGGAATTTTCTTTGATGGAAAACAAGATAAGAAGACAAAGATCATGAGATACAATGAAGAAACTGGCCGCTTCCATCCTGATATTACAACTGAAGAGCACTATAGTGTTACCTGGGAACCTGAGGGGAAGTATCCCTTCCGTTGTACACCAGAAGAACCTGAAGGAAATGAGAAACCTGCACTGAAGATAGCTCATGCTCTGTTTGAGTGGATTAGTGCTCATGGTGATTATGTTGGCTAAAAACATGTCCAAGTGTTTTTTAAAAGTATCTACTGGGACTGCACTTATATCTCTAAGGTACTGAGGCAAGGAGTTAAACAGGCGAGAACCCTGCCTAGAGCTACTATTATATTGAAGGGTTTAAATCCTTCTCAGACTGTTTGGTGGGAGGTGATATTTTTTAAACGTTCTGCCAGTTCTTGTTAACGTGAGCACAATTGGCTCAGTATTGGGGGCAACTAAAAGCCCTTCTAGAATTTTCGAGGTGTAGATTAGGATTTATCTCTCAAACCTTCTCTCTATGGAATAAAGGTTGAGGCCTCTGAGCCTATCCCAGTAGTTTAATTTGTTTTTACTCACCTGTTGCCCATCATGTTGTTTAATATACGAGGTAAAGGTTCTTTGTAGGCCCACAATTTTTTGCAATTCATTCTGTTTGTGGGGAAACCATAATTGAGAGCAGTAGTCAATGCGTGGAAGGACAAGTGATTTCCACAGGGTAAGCATGGTCATACTCTCCCTAGTTCTGAATGTCCTCAGTATATATCCTATTAGTTGCTTGCATGATGAGGTTACTTTGTCAATGTGCCTGTTGGATGTTGCAGCTTCAGATAATATAATCCCTAGATCCCTGACATGATCAGTTTGTACAATATATCTTCCTGTGGGTCCAGTGTAGTTGAATTGTTCTTTCAGGTATTTATTTTGTCCATACTTAATTGTTCAAATTTGTCTTCATTGAAGGCCATATTGTTTGCATCTGCCCATGCATGTATAGTTTGTAGATCTTTTTGTAGCTCTACACAGTCGTCTTTTTCTGTAATTGGTCTTAGTATTCTGGTATCATCTGCGAGTGACAGGAGAGAGCTTCCTAGGTTACAGTTTATATTGTTTAGCATTATAATGAATAGAATTTGTCCCAGTACTGTACCTTGCGGCACTCCACTAATCACTTTTTTTTCTATACATCTTGCTCCATTTACAATTGTTATTTGTTTTCTGTCAGAGAGAAAGGCATGGATCCATTTTCCTATTTTTCCACAAATACCAAGTTCTTTTAGTTTATGAAATAATATACCATGGTCAACCTTGTCAAAAGCTTTTGCATAGTCTAGATAGATGACATCAACATTGTGGTTTCCTCCCAAATATTGTAGGATTGTATTGCAATGGTCTATAAGTTCAATAAGGCAGGATCTCTTGTGTCTGAAGCCACGTTGAAAGTCTTCTAAGAGGTGTTCATTTTCTATAAAACTGACAATGTGCCTTTTCAGGACTTTCTCAAATATTTTAATAATATGGGAAGTCAAGGATATGGGTCTATAGTTCTTGGCTTCCTTTCTTTTGCCTCCTTTGTAGGTTGGGGTAATATTTGCTTGTTTCATGATTGGTGGTATTCTACTGGTCTCTAGTGAGGATCTCCACAGGATTTTCAAAGGCAGAGATAAAGTATGTTTGCATTCCTTAAGAATCTTGGCTCCAATTCCATCTGGACCAGGGGCTGAACTCCCCGGTAGCTCTGTTATTGCCTGTTGTATATCTCTAGTGGTTATTTGTATATCTTCCAATAATGGTCTGTCTTGGTAATTTCTTCTCTATCAAAAAATGCTGTAGTTTTTATTTTCTTTGCTACTACAGGGGTACTCCAGCTTAAAGCATATTGAGATTGTAGAATGTTTGCCATTTCCTGTGTATTAGATGTGAGAGTTAGTCCATCTTTAGCAAGCAATGGATCAATGCTCGTTTTGATAACTGCTTTGCGTTTAGCATAGCTAAAGAAGAATTTGCTATTTTCCTTTATAGTGCCAATAGCTTTGTGTTCATTATCAATATTCTCTCTTATGGTTGACTCCTTTATTTTAAGTTCTAACATCAGTATCTGATTCCGGATGTTACTATGTCTTGTATCACTTAATTGCTTTGTCAGTTGTTTAGATAGCTTTGTTCTCTTTCTCATAAGTGTCCTTCTGTATCTGTGTTCTTTTGTCCGGTACTTCTTTGCACTATCGTTTTTCTTTGGTGTGTGCTTGTATAATGCTGATGATAGCAGGTATTGTATTCTACTCCAGCATTCTTCTGGTTCTAGGTTTTCTAATTCATCTTCCCAGTTTATTTCTCCCAACCAGTTATTTATTGATGTCCAGTCTGACTTGTGCAGGTTTAGGTCAGAGTATGGCAAGTTCGTTTGGCATGGGTCTTGCTTACATTTGTGGAGAGACAAGTTTGTGAATATGTGCATGACATTGTGGTCGGAGTGTATAGTTGGTGTTATAACAATGTGGTCAATTGTAGTTGCATTATTTGTCAGCACTAAATCTAGTATATTATTTTTTCTAGTTGGGCAGTGGACATGTTGTACTAGGAGCAGTTTTTCCATAAACTCATTCAGGTTTTTTGATTTGGACCTTTTTGTCCCTGATTTCATACCACCATATTGGTTCCAGGTGCAATTTGGGAGATTAAAGTCTCCTGTAATGATTAAGTCTCTTGTTGAGTCTACAATAGCTGGGCATTGCCTGAATTTTTCCAAGACTTCAGTGAGCTCTAGATGGGAGCTATCTGGGAGGCTATAGATATTCACTAGTATTATGTCTTCCTTATTTATACTGAGCATGATGATTAGTTCACAGGCTCTATTTGAGTATGCCATGAGCAGTTCACTTTGAATGTTTTCAGGGATGTACAGTGCTTACAATAAGTCTCGCGCCTCTGTCTCGTCCCAAGCTAGTCTGTTAGGTATAAAATGGGCGGTCCTTATGGCAGCGGAGGTGTGTTCGGATTGGTGCACATAATTGCTCTAACCCCATCAATGACGTCCACATTATCATTGTGTCGATCACTCTATCTATTTATATATAGAGACATACTGTATATAGATATAGTACCGGGTGCGGCAAAAGTAACGCCCTTTTAATAATTGTATCTTTATAGTTTTATACAGTATAATTTTTTAGTTTTATATTGTATCATTTTGTTTCTTTTATTTTTACAGAAATTCTGACTAAATATGGCCTTGCGATTGACGAGAGAACAAAGAGTGAAAGCAGTTAAACATTATTACCAAAACAATAACAATGGAGCTAAAGCCGCTCGTTTGTTATCAGAAGAATTTAACATTCGACAAGTGCAGAGCCGCAATATCACAAGTCTAATTAGGAAATTTGAAAGAACCGGAAGCGTAAGTGATGCCACAAGATGAGGGAGGCCAGTTTCAGCAACAACCTTAGAAAAGTCCGATGAATTAAGAGAATCATTGTTGCACACTCCTCAAAAATCCAGTAGACGTCTTTCCACAGAGTTGGGTATCAGTGACAGAAGTGTCCGTAGACCTTAAAGAAGAACAAGATGAAGCCTTACATCCCTCGCGTGTTACAGAGCTTGCATGATGGAGATGCAGATAGACGATTAGAGTTTTGCGAAAATTTCCTGAATAAAGTCAATGAAGATGAGACCTTTCTTGATAAGATATGGTGGTCAGATGAGGCAACATTCAAATTGAAAGGGCATATCAATCGCCATAATTGTGTGTACTGGGGCGATGTTAACCCACATGTTATCTTGGAAAAAGACGTTAACCTACCAGGAGTGACAGTTTGGGCAGCCATCTCTTCCATGGGAATAATAGGCCCGATATTCTTTGATAGTACTGTTAATCAAGATAATTATTTACAAATGCTGCAAACTAAATTCTGGCCGAGAGTTAGAAATCAGAATGGAATTTACTTTCAACAGGATGGTGCGCCACCCCACTATGGGTTACTCGTTAGGGAATGGTTAAATTTAAATTTCGAAGGGAGGTGGATAGGATGACGTGGAGCAATTGAGTGGCCAGCACGATCGCCAGACCTAACACCACCTGACTTTTTCTTGTGGGGTGTACTGAAAGATCTTGTTTACAAGGTCAAACCGAAAACACTTCCTGAATTAAGACAAACAATTCGTGAAAAATTTACTACAATTAACGTAGAAATGTGTCAAAAGGTTTGTAGAAGTGTTGCTGGTAGGGTTCAGTGTTGTATTGAACACCAAGCGGAGCATTTTGAACATGATCATTAGGTTAGTAAATACTATGTATGTAGAGTACATTTTTTTAAGGTTTATTGAGCCAACCACAAAATTAATTAAATTCCAGTTATTTTTTAGTTTCTACTGAGAAAGTACTTATTATTTTTCTTAAAATGCTGTATTTTTCTTAAAAACATTATTTCTCTTAAAATGCTGTAATTGATTTATTTCCTTCAATAAGAGAATAAACTAAAAAGGGCGTTATTTTTGCCGCACCCGGTATATAGAGTATGCAGGAGATAACGCTCTCTCTCTCTCTCTCTCTCTCTCTCTCTCTCAGAAAGCCTTTGATAAGGTATCTCACCGCCGGCTAATGGGGAAAGTGCGCGCGCTGGGTATCGGTGGTGAAGTAGGTAGGTGGATTGAAAACTGGCTGAAGAATAGGCGGCAGAGGGTTGTAATTAAAGGGGTTAGTTCGGGTTGGGCCTCGGTCACTAGTGGGATTCCTCAGGGTTCCGTTTTGGGGCCACTGTTGTTTATCATTTACATAAATGATATCGACGCTGGCATCGTCAGTCGGATCGCCAAATTCGCTGATGACACCAAGCTTGGGGCCAATGTTGGGACGCCCGAAGCGATCGAGGAACTGCGTGCGAACCTAGGTAGGATAGGAGAATGGTCCGAAAAATGGCAAATGCCGTTTAACTTGGGTAAATGCAAAGTATGTTGGGGAGTAATATCGAGGCGACTGATTTGGAAAAGGACTTGGGTGTGTTAATTAGCAGCGACCTTAAATTTACCAAACAGTGCGTAGAGGTTGAAAAGAAAGCCCAGAGGCTGTTAGGTTATATCAGGAGGCAATTTCAGTTTCGGAACAAGGAGATTGTGCTCTCTCTGTACAATTCCCTGGTTCGGCCGCACCTGGAATATGCTGTGCAGTTTTGGTCGCCCACCCTCAGGAAAGATATTGAGAGGCTGGAGCGAGTGCAGGCGAGGCCACAAAGTTAATCCCTTCCGTTAAGCATATGGGCTACAATCGACGGTTACGCGCCCTGAATTTGTTTTCGCTGGAAACTCGGAGGCTGCGCGGTCAACTGATCGAGGTTTTCAAGTTCTTACGCGGGTTCAACGATGTCGATTTTAGAAGCATGTTTAGTTTAAATGATAACCCAACTCGCAACAATGGTTGGAAGTTGGATTTGAAGCGGTTTAGGACTAATGTGTGTGAGAATTACTTTACGTATAAGATCTGTGACACGTGGAACAGGTTACCTTCAGAAGTTGTGAACAGTTCCTGTGTGGATCAGTTCAAGAAAAGGTTAGACCAAATCTTCCACACTATTTGACGGTGTAGAAAATTTTCCCTGGCACCCTTTGCCATTAGTACCTCCTCGGTATTGGCCGCAAGGCCTTTTGAGGTACTTCTTTTCCTTGTAATTCCTTGTAACTCTCTCTCTCTCTCTCTCATCACACCGCATGGCAATGTATCCAAATAACGTTAATAATAACCGAAACTCGAGAAAATATACTCTCTGCCTTCCGCTCTATCCCAAATCCTTTTCTCTTAGTAACCTCTTAATACAAACTAATCTATCATATTTTGCGACTTTTTAACTCTGGTAGGATTCAATTCCATTCCTATAGTGTAAGATACTTAAATTCATGTGTGTATTATGCCATATGATGTGCGTAATAAATAATCATTTTTAAATAGTTGGAGCGTTCAAGGTCATCTGTAGTAATCTATAGACTACCCCTCAAGCCCACTCTCAACAATTAGATTCCCCTAAGACACAGGCTTCTTCAAGTAACATGAATGCGTAGAGATCTAAGGTGTTAGATTCCATATTATATAATTTATGTGCTAGGTTTAAGAATGCTGGCATTGAAGGATGGAAGGAAGGGACAGTAAAAGCGATAATAGGCTTAATGAAGGAAGTGGAATGAGGATGGAGGTAAGCGTTGCTATGTCGAAGGAAACGAGGATGGGTGGGGAATTACGAAGGGAGGAGGAAAGGGAGCCAGAGATTATTAATCTAATTCTGCCACCACGTTCTCCTGATATGAATCCTATTGAAATCCTTTGGGCAATAATGATTAACGAATGGGAGCAACGCAATGAAAGAACATTTGAAGCACTTTTAGCTCACACGAGGAATAGTTGGGAGAGCTTACGTCGAACACCAAACATTCCCTACAATCTGGCCTCTTCTATGCCGCAACAATTGCAAGAAATTATTGATGCCGGAGGAAGCTATACGAAATACTAATGTTAAAGCCATGACGTAAATGTGTATCGAATATATATTTATGTTAATATAGAATTTTATTATATTTTTATGTTTGACATCTATAAAAGTATATATTGTGACCATGAAAGAACTTTACTTATCCTTAGTTAGAATCTTTTCTTGCAATGTCTACGCTCGTGGAGATGATAATAGGCTATATGCATTGTTGAAACAAACTATGAGAAGGTAATAGTTTCAGGAAAAAAATAAAAACTGGCAACATCGAGTCCATCACATGTTTATGGGAATTGTCATATGATATGCTACCAATAAACTCTTATATAATATTATATACAGTATACTATATTACGTAATAATTACGATGAACAAATCAAATGCAAATTTCTCTGATTCACGGCCCACCAGTCTTGCTTTAGACTAATGACTTTCATAAGATGGAATAGGTTACCACTTAAAACAATGGATAAACTATCTATTAGTGAGACGACCGTGACTTTCTCGAAATGCGAGCGCGTGAGAGGTTCACTGAGGAATTTGATCATTAGATTCTTCACGTAGGATATGTATCACAAACAACAATATTGACAACAATTCCCAACAATTAATTAATATCAATCATTGCATTTGAGCAAATAATTTAGACCTGCGTCAAAATAACTTAGGTATCATGCCATGATTTGGGATATTTTCCGAATTAGTCGTTCTCTATAGTCTACAGCAGGGGTGGGGAACCTGCGGCCTTTTGGGGTACTAGTTGCGGCCTTCTGCCTATTTGACATTCAGAATTCATACCGTACGATAATGGACAGCAACTGATACCCCTTTAAGGCTTTAGGCTATTTCTTTAGATCATGGTTTCAGCTTCACTGCTTCTTACACATACAAGCCTTCTTTATGGCTTGAACAATAGGAAATATGGCAACGTTGCCAGTTGAAACTGGCAGAGTTGCCTTACGGCTTACGCCCTTACCTATCAACGATCAACTCGACTGGATGACAGTTACTGACGATTCTCCGATAGTGACACGCACGCTTGTTTCCTTTAAAACTGTAAAGCTTGGATCAATTCGTGTACCATTTTTATTTAAAAATCTTCTGGTACCCCAATCATGTCAAAAACTGTGAAAAGAAAATTAAAGGAAGAGAACAGAGTATTCCATGAAGAATGGGAATTGCAGTATTTCATAGTTACTGAGAAAGATAAATGATGTGTTTGCTCTGCAACGCCATAATTGCAACAGTGAAGAAACACAATGCATATCAGCATTATGCAACTCATAAGAACCACAAGTATGCTATATTGGAAGAAGAACCCCGAAAGTTTGCACTTACGAAGATGAAACTTCAAAGCAGCAACAACAGCAAGTATTTAAAACGATGTCAGGCCTAAGGACTGAAATCACTGAAGCAACTTATAAAGTAGCATATATACTTGGAAAAAGAGGTAAGCCATATAGTGATGTGGAAATCATAAAAGAATGCATTGTTGAAGTTGTAGCCCCTTTAGATTCAGACAAGGTTAACAAATACAAACAACTACCTCTTTCAAGAAGGACCATAACTGATCGGCAACATGAATTAGCCCTCAATGTAACTGAACAACTTCATACAATATGCCAAAGCGAAAATACTTATTATTCGATTACCTTGGATGAGTCCACTGATATTACTGACTCAGCGCAACCGTCATTTTTTATTCGTGTTATAACTGCAGATTTTCAATGCTACGAGGAGTTACTGACTTTGGGTACCCTTACGGGGAAGACACTTGGAATTGACGTCTTGTCTCTCTTCAAAGAAAAATGCCGTGAAGCGAAACTGAATTTATGTAATTTAGTAAGTGTATGCACAGATGGTGCACTTTCCATGAGAGGAAAATGTGCAGGATTTGTTGCGCTACTACAAAAAGAACTGCCAAATCCAGATAGCTTGATTTCCTTTCACTGTATTTGGCATCAACAGAATCTCTGTGCCAAATCTACTGTTTTAAGTGACATATTAAGTAAAGTTATACGTATTGTGAACTACATTAGAACAAATGCATCACGACATCTCGCAATATGCTTATGCTTGATGATGAAACATTCAGTGTGGATCTTCCGTATCATTCTAAAGTGCGCTGGTTGTCACAAGGGCAAGTCTTTGAAAAACTTTTGTCTTTGCGAAAACAAATCACAAGATTTTCTGAGGAACTCAATGAACCATGTGAATTGTCAAAAAAGGATTTCTGCAGAAATGCTGCATTTTTGTGTGACGTAATGTCAAGCAAAATTACCTGAATATTTCTTTGCAAGGTAAAACTAAATCCATATATGAAATGTGGCAAAAAATCCAGGCTTTTCGGAGGAAGCTGCGCTGTTCCGAAACTATCCTTACCCGATCGGAACTTTCAGCTGAACACTTCCTGAACTGGCAAATGTAATTGATGAAGAAGATACAAGCAAATCTTTAAGGGAATGCGATGTGAAAGAATACACAGCTGTCCTAGACTCCCTGATTGAAGAATACGATGAAAGATTTGAAG
Organism: Bathynomus jamesi; assembly: GCA_023014485.1. Taxonomy (NCBI): domain Eukaryota; kingdom Metazoa; phylum Arthropoda; class Malacostraca; order Isopoda; family Cirolanidae; genus Bathynomus; species Bathynomus jamesi. The sequence continues at coordinate 1,011,987 of JAJOZX010000678.1, forward strand.
ATTTTGAGAAACATGACTTCACACTGAAACTAGCTTTCCAACCACACCTGGTTGGTGTCTCCAAAGCACCTGAAGATTTACAGATGGAGTTGATTGAGCTATTAGAAGATAATATCTTTAAGTCTCTATTTGATACTGAGAAGGATCCTGTTGAAATATGGAAAAATGGCGTTAAATACCCACGTCTGCGCCAACATGCTCGTCGAATGTTGCCTTCTTTCGGCACAACCTACTGTTGTGAATGAACGTTTTCATATGTGACTCAAATCAAAACGCGCTTGAGATCTCAGATGACGAATATTCACCTGGAGGACCAACTAAAATTACGGTCAACGATATTGGAACCAAATGTACGACTCCTGTCCCGCAATAAGCAGTCACAAAAAGTCATTAATGGTTTATCACTTTTTCACTTAATATTAACATCATTTCATTTAATATCATTTTTCACTTAATATTAGTTCTATTGTTAATTATTATTCCCTCCCAAAAATAAATGTGCACTTGCTGAATTTTTTATTTATTATAAAAGCCCTCATGTATTATCAAGTTTGATTTAAAATTAATAAATATGTAGATTGTAGACTAAAATATGATATTTTGTTGCACTGTATATGTTAAATTCTCAGCATGCGGCCTGATAGGGTCTTGGTTAAATGAAATGCGGCCTTCCAATGAAAAAAGGTTCCCCACCCCTGGGTTAGAGCAATTATGTGCACCAATCCGAACACACCTCCGCTGCCATAAGGACCGCCCATTTTATACCTAACAGACTAGCTTGGGACAAGACAGAGGCGCGAAACTTATTGTAAGCACTGTACATCAGGACACCACCATTTAGACGGTCTTCTCTGTCACATCTATGGGTGGTGTACCCTTTGATTGCAATTTCACTACTCATGATCATGGGGTTCAGATGTGTTTCGGTGAGGGCTATAACTGTGCTCGCAGTGTTTTCCACTAGGCTCTTTAGGTAAGGTACTTTGGTATGGTTTGAGTTTGGGTAAAGGCCCTGGATGTTTAAGTAAATTATTGCTGCATTTGTGGAGCCCTTTGTTTCATCTCCTACATATAGGGCATTTGTAAGGTTCCTGCTGGGGTTCTCGTTTGCTTTTGTATGAGGAGCCCAAGTGAGCTTTGAATGTCTTGTATTTGTTTCATGAGGTGGTAAAACCCCATTGGGGTTTCATGGTTGCTTGCTGTACTATTTTCACCAGTGGGCTTACCTGGACCCGCTACATCAGCATAAGATCTGGGTGCAGGAATGGTATTTGGTCTTGGGTTTTCTTGCATCCCTTGGGCCAAATAGTGCTGATGAATAGCAGGGTCACTATCCTGGTATTCTCTCCGTTGAGTTTGATGTGGTTGCAATCGGATTGTTCCCTTCAGGTGGGCCAGATTGCAGTTCTCTTTAAAACAACTTCTTTCCCACCATGAGCTCTAGCAAATTTGAGGATGAAAATAGGGACATCTTGCATTGGATCTACATCCAGAAATGCCATTCCCATCGTGTATACATTTTTTGCAGAGTGGTGGGTGAGCAAATGGGCATTCTCTTCCCTTAAGTCCATATTTACACAAGCCCCTCCTGTAATACTTGCATACTGGCCTTTTGTTTTCACTTTTGGCTTTTTAGTGACTGTGTACAGTGGGGTTATTCACTTTGTTGAAGGGCTTAGTGTCTATTTCCTGTTCTTGTTTTCTCTCTTTTGGTGCCCTTTTTGCTTGCAGTTTCCCTCTCTCTAGGGTCTCATCCTGAGGGTTTCTCACTTTCTCAGCAACCTCTGCATTTGCAATGATAACTTCCTCCTCCTGTAACTCACCTGCCAGTTCTACTTCAAGCTCTTCAAATTGCCTGTCATAGTAATCGCAAATTTGACGAGCACATCTAAAGCATGAGAATTTTCTTTTTGAATTTTGAAGGATGAGTAGGAAATAAATAGGTAGTTCACTACAACTGTAGTGTATCCATAGTCTGCATTCATCACATTTTAGTGCATGTAGGCTGCAGTCTAATGCACATTTTATGCATGGGTTTCTGTTTTTGTTTTCTTTCTCTGCCATGTTGACTTCACACTGGTTTTAGTGTGGAGAACAGTCACCAGTGAGTCCATTTTTTTTTGTAGATATTCGTAGATATTAAAATATTTTGCAAAGGTTTAAGTTTATTGTTTATTATTTATTATTTACTTTTATTAATTATTATTTATTTATTATTTATTTATTATTATTTATTATTTACTTTTATTATTTATTATTTATTTATTATTTATTATTTACTTGTACAATGTTTGTAATTGTATTTGTTAAAATATTTTAACTAAGAAATACTCATCCCAGATCAATTGGATTTTATGAGTATATTTGTAATTTTTTTTTGTAAATATACTTTGTAATTTTTTGTAATTTCCTATACGAAAAGTGCCCACCCAAATTCTTTATTTATTTATTTTTTATTTTTTTATTTTTTTGTTTCTATTTCCTTTCTTTCGATGTTTCGATGGTCGGGTGTATTTCGAGAGGTTTCTGACCTTTGCGTTTTATGACCTTTTTCCTGCCTTGTTTCAAACTTTCACGAATGCCCAACCGTATTTCGTTTTTCGTTTTGAATATATACGTTAAAACTGGTGATAGATAATGTAAACTGTATTGCACTTTCTTTATTTTAATGAATTTCACTTTATAATTTATATGCACGGATTCACTGATACTTTATGCACTTTCGGGTGCAAACAGAATAACCGCCGAGTAGATTTTTCCCTTCTAATTTGGGTGTTTAATAGAGAGAGTAAATCAGCACGTCCATTCACAGTCACAGGTTAACAATGTTGATCAAGAAGAGGGCGCAAAGCCCGTTGTGATTCACATCATGGAAACATATCTGCGCGTACGGCGAGTGAAATTAATTTCTCCGAAATATGTAGAAATTGAAAAATATTTAATACACGCAATAGTAAAATACCCAATTAACAGAGTAGAGATGAAACAATACACGGTGCCTGCGGGGCTGGCCTCGAAGCAGCTAGAAAACGTGGCCATGGGAGTTCACCTAAAAGGTTATTAATTGGAATGCAGGATCACGCTTCGACGAATGGAAAATATAAAAAGAGCGCCTTTAAATTCGAGAATTTCGGCCTTAAAAATATAACTCTATACGTCAATGGCGTTGCGTTGGGCGGGACTATGGATACAGACTACTTATCAGACGCTGTGTTCTCGCTATGTGCGAGAGGTTATAGTAATCTGGCCCACATTAGTGGTGGCTGTGACGAGCTTGGGATTGGCCTAATGCAGAAAGAATTTGTCGATCAAGTTGACCTTTACCCATTTGATACTACCCCGACTTATCTGCTACTGTAAATACATACTTAAGTCCACAACAAAGTGGGAACATCTCAGTCAGATTGGAATTCGCCAACCCTATGGACGCGCCTATTAGTGTACTAGTATATTTCGAATCACACGCTATAACAGAGCTCGACCGCTTCAGGAATGTTGTCACAGATTTTTAAAATGGACGTGAATACACTCCAGACATAATGAAAAGTGACCGAGTCACATGCTCCAAATTTATCGGTAGGTTTGTGAAGAATGAAGCATTGAAATTGTCAAGTACGAAAGATTGGTGTAGTCTTATCGTCAATACGGACATTGTGGGGGTGAGGGGATTCATTGGTTTGCAATCTATTTTAAAAATAGGGAAAGAATGTACTATTTTGATTCACTCGGCACTCAGCCCTGGAGTGACCTTGTTGTCGTACAAATTATCGAACAGCTACATGTCCCTGAAATTGTTTGGAATCCTTACCGTTTCCAAAAATATTTTAGTAATACTTGTAGCATGTACTATCTTTCATTCCTCCTGCACATGTCACGTGGGAGGGGATATATAAATTTTAAAAAATTATTCGATATGTGCGACACTGAGATGAATGATGAATTGGTATATAGACAGATAAAAAAAAGGTTCCCATTTGTGCACACTCGCCGTATTGTGTAAAGTTTTACGTGTGTGTATATAATTGTAAGTGTAAAATGTCTCCATTAATGTTAGTCTTATTTACTGGACGCTAGTTCTGTAAGCTGAATTGTTCTAAAACATGCTTTCTACCATTTAATAAATTGAATGAAAATACAATGTTTTTTCTTAACCACAGAAAAAAACATCATTAGTTCCTCGATGACCTGGCATTCGTTGGACCGGACGTGAGCCAATACTTCGACCTCGGTATTCAGGTCACTTGGTTGGCTGCGCGGTAAAAACTCCAAATCGCCTTTAAGGAAAAATTAATATGATTAGCTCATACTGAATCTTTTTTAATTAAAGTCCATTTTTCATAAATCGATTTATATTCAGAAAGCCTAGCTCAGTACTAATGCGAACTAGGCTATAATTGAGGATACCCGCTAATGAAACATTTACGATAAAATGTGAGGACTAAAATATATTATTACAACCACACCATATATATATATATGCCAAAATAATCACGAAGAGACAGAATGGACGATAATTAAGAATCTATTGTTTTTAACCAAAATAAACACAGAGGTGTGTGTGTGTGTGTGTTGTGTGTATATGTGTGTGTGTATATGTATATATGTATATGTGTGTATATATGTATATATGTATATATATATATGTGTGTATATATATACACACAGAGGTGTTTATATATATATATAATATATATATATATATATATATATATATATATATATATATATATATATATATATATATATATATATATATAAAGAGTGAGAGAGAGAGAGCTGCAAGGCGTTACAAGTACACTAATTTACAGCTCAAAAGGAAGATTAGCTGGCGTACTACGCATCATCAGCCAGCACTGGATAACGAGCCCGGGACCGGGTTGTTAGCACATACATGCATATATATATGGGAAGATAGAATTACAAATAGAGAAAATGCCGATTAGGGCACCCGTGGCGAATAATAATCACAAAGCAGATATCCTAACTGGGCTCAAAAGTAAGATTAGTTGGATGTGCTACACATCATCTCCCAGCACCGGGTAACGAGCCCTGGATCGGTTGTTAGCACATACTTCCATATATATATATATATATATATATATATATATATATATGAAGAGACAATTACAATAAGAAAAAATGTCGATTAGGTTACCGGGATCAAATAATGAACACAAAGCAGATATCCTAACTGGGCTTAAAAGTAAGATTAGCTACGCAGCGAGTCCCTGCCTAGGTCGGTACTAATGCATACTAATCTATAATTGATGATACCCGCTTTGAAACATTTTACAGAAAATGTAACAAGTTGAAAATGTATTATCACTTCCACACCATATATATATATATATATATATATATATATATATATATATATATATATATATATGAAGAAATAGCCACGAATGAGCAGATAATAAACAGCATGCAAATGCAACTAGCCTAACACCAGGTCTCGAACCCAGGACCGCAGGCAATTCTTTAAAGTTTTGACAATTCTAAAACCCTACCTGTAGAGTTTTCTATAAATTTTTAAGTTAGGAGAAACAAACGTGTAATAAAATTTCACTTTCGAAGGACATGTTTATCGTATAATAAAATTCACTGTCTAAATGACGTTATCAAGAAGGACGATTAGCTGGGTGTGCTACGCATCGTCTGCCGGCAACGGGTCTTGATATATACACATAGCCCGGCCTTCCGCTTAAATCGAAAACTAGTTTTTCAAAAAGCATTTACTATGGCCTTTTATAAATTAACACGGGCACTGAATGAAACGATATATATACATAGCCCGGCCACTCGCTTAAATGACAATCTATTTTTTCAAAACGCACTTTTTATGGTTTTTTATAAATTAAAACAGGTTGTAAATGAAACGATGGATATAACCCGAATCATAAATTGAATTAATTACTTACATTTCAATGTCGTCTTCAACGGTCGATTCTTGCACTCCGTCACAAATTTCTGCAGTGCTTTGTGTGGAGATATCATCCTGGTCAGTAGCTCCGAAAAAGTGGAATGTAGCCCCTGCATAGAGGTCCCCGTCTTCAAACAACTGCGGGAGCTGTAAAGTTGTTGTGATTGGCTCATGGCAATATATCGCAGTGGTTATTCTTTGATAAATACAACTGTTGTGGAATCCAGATGAAAATGCCCCCTTTTATATACGCGATCCTAATTGTAAACATCCCCAATAGCCGAATCACGAGTTTCCTATTGGCCGTCGGTGAAATTTGGGTGGAGAATAACGTGTAAGCGCGACTACCCACCAACCAAAGGTCCTCGGGCCGTTCTCAGGCCCCGCCCACTGGGATGTAATTGGCTGAACCATGAATTCTGGGGCGTGTCAAAAATAACAATTTACTCATTCAATAGATTTCTTCCAGAAATGAAACAGATTCGTAGAGAGAGAGAGAGAGAGAGAGAGAGAGAGAAGTTTTGTTTGGAAAATAAGACTTGTTTTTCTGAGGCGCCGATGAGGTGGATCGTCGAAGGGAAATTTGACCGTATATTGACCATCCACTTATTACCTGTGCTGATATATATATATATATATATATATATATATATATGAAGGATTTTACAATCATCTAAAACGGGAATAATTTAAAAAATTAATTAACAGAAATGGAAGGGGTAGCGTCGCATTAGCCATCAAAGTTTCTTTATGGTGTCAAGAGATTGGCGCAAGATAAATATCCATTTTTATTACCTCAAATGTGACAATATATATACATAATATATATATATATATATATATATATATTTATATATATGATTTTACAATCACCTAAAACTTAAAATAATTTTTAAAAATTAATTGTGGAAGGGTGATGGGGAGAACGGCTGTATGATAAACATCTGTTTTATTACCTTACCTGTACCACCGTCGGGGTAATCAGAAAAGGAAATCTGAAGGAGTTTAGTGGCATTCGAAAATAAATTTGGATTTCGGGGCAATTCTCGTCGGTTTAAAGCTTCGTTCGGGAGATTAGAAATAAAATTCCGTGAACAAGCTTAAGATATGCGTGTTAAGATTTTTCATTAAGTTTTAATAATGCCTGGAAGCGTAAAGTATCGTGTATGGGGCAGTGCTGACGAGTTTATTTTAAATATAATAATAATTCTTAATAATGTATATATAGAGGATGATAAAGTTATTCAGTTCATTGTTTCAGATTGTATAGGAAATTTCTGTGACCCGTTAATAATAATAAAGCTTAATTGAAGCACCAGCTATTTGCCTTATTTTGATGGTCGCTATAATAAACAACATTTCCTAGGTTGTGGTGTTTTCGCATGGGGAAATCGTGATTTGTGTGTGTGTGTGTGTGTGTGTGTGTGTGTGCGCGTGCGTGTTAATTTTGTAAAAAATATGTAGATGTCTGTCTTGGTTGGGATGCGAAGACAATTTAATGTAAATGTATTTTACTTTGTTTTTTATAAATATTAACAGTGAATTAACTTTGAATTGGCTGGAATATCTTTATAAAAATAATATAAAAGTATATAGAAAGGATTGCTGAATGTTATTCTATGAGAATAATTGTTCATTACCAAATTTAATATAAGGTTTAGTATATCTACTGCGTGTTATTAAACCTGTTTTCATATGGGAAATTTAATATAAATATGTATATATGGATTTCTCAAATCAAAAGAAAGAATATTAAGATGGATGAAAAATTGTACGAAAACGAGAACTGCTTTTTATATAAGAGATGATTGACAAAAGTAAATAGACGCCTCTCTCTCTCTCTCTCTCTCTCTCTCTCTCTCTTCTCTCTCTCTCTCTCTCTCTCTCTCTCTCACTCTCATAAAAAATATAGAAGGTATATAAAAAGGAATGGCATAGGTAAATAGACGCTTTCGGTGAGTTTAGTTGAAATGTTTATTGCTTAATATAAATTTTTTCCTGTAGTTATTTGAGAATATATATATATATATATATATATATATATCAGGGGCGGCTTCTTAATGAATGCAAGGCATGCACTGCATGCGTAAATAATATACTCAATGAATTTAAAATTATTATTTAAGTTAAAAAAATAAAGTTAAAATTATTATTAATATTATTAATATAATATTGGTTCTATCCTCGGTTACTACATAACTCATAAGAATAACCATAAAAGACAAAATACAGCTTATCTACTATGTACTACACTGTAATGCATGTGACTGCATGCGTAAGTAAAATTACCACGAGCCGCCACTGATATATATATATATATATAATATATATATATATATATATATATATACAGGGTGTCCCATAAGTCCGGCATCATAGGAGAAATTCATATTTTTCTATTTCTACAAACTATAATTCATATTTTTCTATGCTCGGGATGCCAATTTCCCGTCCACTATTCTGTTCAGTGACCAGGCTGTTTTTTATGGAAATGGTGAGGTAAATCGACAGAACACTCGCTAATGGTCTCAAAACAACCCTCACTGGTATACCTCTTCAAAGGAACAAGGTGCATCTCGGGTGATGGTATGGTGTGGCATTTGGAAGGATCGCATCAAAGGCCCCCTTTTTTTCGATGAACATTTCACTGAAGGCACCTACCTACGTATGCTCAAGGAAGAAGCATTTCCCAGTGTCTTGAACGAAGAAGGAAATTTCTCAACATGGTTCCAGCAAGAAGGCGCTCCTGCACATTACAGCACCCAAGTAAGGGAATACCTGTACCAACAATTCCATGATCATTGGATAGGAGGTCGAGGGCCTGTGGAATGGCCAGCTAGAAGCCCGGATCTCACGCCACTAGATTTTTATCTCTGGGGTCACTTGAAAGCGCTGGTATACGCAAAGAAAATTAGGAGTGTTGAACATTTGCGGCAGCGCATTATTGGGGCATGTAACACCATTACTCCTGACATCATTCACCATGTGCTTGCTGACTGGGTATCACGTCTGAATTTGTGTATTGAAAACAATAGTGGACATATTGAGCACGTTCTGTAAATAAAAGCTTTTGTTTTGCCTTTTTTCTTTTTCGTATGATGCCGGACTTATGGGACACCCTGTATGTATATATATAAAGTGTGGTATATTATATTGCTTGTATTTTCAGCCAATTGCTTTTCAATCAAAGTCACACCTAGGTGGTTAGCATCGCGGATTATGAATCCATCGGTTCCGTGCTCGAGGCCCGGCGATTGCAGCCGGCGCGCGGTAAACGATCATCCTTCCGCACAATTGGTTGGTAGATAAAATAGGTACCCTGGGTGACCTAGTGGTTAAGACGCTGGCGCGCTGGTGGTCCGGATTCCCCGTTAAACTGTAGTTCTAAGGTGGAGTGAAAAACTTGACCTTTGTCAGAATGAACAACTCGGGTATTTTTTGTCTTTCTTGGAATAAAAAGAAATGCTGATTTTGCAGTCATTTTATATAAGAGATGCTTGACAAAAGTAAATAGACACTTTCGCTTTGGATTTAGTGTAAATGGATGCTAATCAGATCTCTCGAGTTATAGGTAAATTAAATATTATTCTTATAGATTATGTTCTTGGAATAATGTCCAGTGTAAAGAGCCCTGTGTATTTCTTTTATTATTAGATGCGTAGCACACCCACCTTCCGCACAATTGGTTGGTAGATAAAATGGGTATCCTGGGTGAACTAGTGGTTAAGACGCTGGGGTGCTGGTGGTTCGGATTCCCGTTAAACTGTTGGTCTAAGGTGGAATGAAAAGCTTGACCTTCGGCAGATTGAACAATTCTGGCATTTTTTGGCTTTCTTGGAATAAAAAGAAATGTTGATTTTGAAGTCATTTTATATAAGAAATGAATGACAAAAGTAAATAGATGCCTCTCTCTCACTCTCTCTCTCTCTGGAAACTCATCCATAAATAAATAATTAGTATATATAGCTGTGTGTGTAATAATAGGGGAACTCTGTGCGTTTGTGTGCGCTTCTTGGGTGTTCAGGCGATGTATATACTGTGCTAACTGGCTGATAAGGCCTGGAGGCACTGGCTTCTACGCCAACTGACTGATTTCGAGTTCTAAGTCAAGTGTTGCTATCATGATCACTCATTGAGCTTCTGCCTCTCACGGAAGCTGGATGGTCTCTTCCTCTCTCCTCCTCTCTCTCTTAGGTTAGGTATACCCCTTTGGGGGGTGAGGCCGTCCCAACTTCTCCCCAAAAGAGATCAGGTGGACTCCCCCAGCTTGCTGGAGGAGTTCCCCCCGTTTTCTTTCGCACCCTGGGGTTGGCACTGGAGGAGGGAGGTTAGGGTGGCAATAGCCAATAGGGGTAAAAATCCAAGTTGCCTGGAGGAGCGAGTGCGGTGGCGCGTTTGGTGCAGTTCCTGAAGAAAATCACTCAGGCAAATTTTTAGGACTTTTGATAAACATTAGGGGGTGGCACAAGAGTAACAAAGTTTCCACCATTGTCACTTACTAATTCTCTATTTTGTATACTTTGCAGGTAGATGAAAAATGGCGACTACTCTAAGAAAGAATGATGTTTTATGGCTACTGGAGACTTCTCCCAACTCATATGCCCTTACAGGAGCCAAATTGCCGTCCAAGCGGCTGGTCCTGGAACGATTCTTGTTCTTTCACCTGTCCGAGTCTCGCCCTGTCAGAGAAAGTAGCAGAGGTCGAACAGATGTGGAAGAATGCAAGTCTTCCGATTCAAGCTACGCACCGGGCACAAGACAAGCTGGAGAACCTCCATTCTGAGTGGAGAAGCTTAAAGAAATTACGAGCGAGGCGTACCAAAACCCAGATGGACAAGGAGAAGGTCTTTCTAGAAGGTCTGAAAGGCCTGTTCGATTGCGCTCACGGTGATGCGCTCAAAATCATCAAAAATAAAGAAGACAAGCAGTTTCTTCTTGCGCAGCGTGAGCCTGGTCGTCGAGGAACTATAGGACTTGTTGATCAGAAGTATATTAGACAAGAGGAGAACAAAATGATGCGGCAGCGTGAGCAAGAGAAAAGGAAACGAAGGAACCTGAATGAACTCCAGAAGATGGACAGGTCCGTGGTTTTGGAGTCGAGCAGCAGTTCTACAAACGAGGATACTGACAAGGAAGATGAGGTGAATGTCGGAGCAATAGGAGGCGCGTCATCTGCCACTCCCAAGAGGAAAAGATCAAGAGGGTTAAATCAGATTGTTACTCAAGAACTGGCGCAAGCGTTGGACCGCACAAAGATATCCAATCGCCGGGCAGTCCATGTTGTGGCCAATACCTTAGCAGCTGCTGGACAAAGTATGGAGCACTACGCATTGAATCGAGAGACAATCCGACTAGCTCGAATGAAATTCCGCCAAGACATCGCGGACGAGCTGAGAAGGTCCTTTTCCCCCACGGTACCATTAACAGTTCATTGGGATGTCAAGCTCCTTCCAGACCTTACAAACAAAGAGAAGGTCGATCGCCTTCCAGTCCTGGTTTCAGGAGAAGGTGTGATGAAGCTGTTGGGGGTACCAAAGCTGCCATCATCAACAGGTCTGGCGCAGGCAACAGCAGTGCATGACATGCTGGAAGACTGGCAGTTATCTCCCGGGATCGTAGCCATGTCTTTTGACACGACATCATGTAACACCGGTCGCTTGAACGGCGCTTGTCAATTCCTCGAGCAGAAGCTCGGGAAGAAACTTCTCAATCTTGCTTGTCGTCACCACATCGCGGAAATAGTTCTCGCGGAGGTGTGGCCAAAGATTGTAAAGGATTCGTTTCTTTCTGCTGAGGGAGACCGTGAGGTGGCAGATCGGATGCACGCATTCAAGGAGAAAGTTGCAGAGTTTGTGCACGAACAGTTGAGATCTCAGCAGCCTCGCGATGATTACCGTGAATTCCTGGAACTCGTACTGCTATTTCTCGGAATAAATCTACCACGGGGAAATCATATTCAAACTCCGGGTGCCCTCCACAGGGCACGGTGGATGGCAAAATGCATCTATGCATTTAAGATCTTCTTGTACCGTCACCAGTTGCGGAACTTGGGGAAACTCACGGACCAGGAGCTCCAGGGTGTTACTGACTTCTGCCTCTTTGTTGCAGAGATTTACGTTAAAGTTTGGTTCAATGCCCCGGTAGCCAGATATGCTCCGCGGTTGGACTTGGAGCTGATACAAAAGCTGGTGCAGTACAGACAAGTTAACCGACGCGTGGCAGAGGCCGCTTTGAAAGGGATCACTAGCCATCTTTGGTACTTAAGTGAAAAGTTGGTCGCTTTGGCCTTTTTTGATGAATATCTCAGCAGCGTGGTGAAAAGAGGCATGGTTGAGGCGCTCAAAAATGAAGAAAGGAAGAATCCTTCGCCTCGTGTGACAATTGATGTGGGAGATGCTGAACATCTTTCTTTGGCAGCCTTTGTCACGAAGAACACATTGGCCTTCTTCCACCTGCTCCAGCTTCCCACATGCTTCCTCTCCAAGGATCCGGAGCAGTGGGAAGATGAAGATTTTCAACAAGTGAAACAGCGCGTCTCTGCCATCAGTGTTGTCAATGATCCCGCAGAAAGAGGAGTTGCCCTAATGAAAGATTTTAACGCTGTGCTGACCACACAGGAGGATCAACAGCAATACGTTCTTCAGGTTATGGAGCAGCACCGGAAGATGTTCCCTGATGCCAATAAATCCACGTTCATTCGAAGCCAGAAAAATTAGGCATAATTGTAATCTATCAGATCACTACAAGCTATTGCAGTCCTATTTTGTTTTTGTTTTGTATAACTTTGAAGCTCACTCGAACACTCGTTTCCAATAGCCTAGAGCACAAAGTTCTTTGTGTCTTGTACCACCACTTAAAATAAGATTAGGAACTTGAAATTTGGCAGAATTTGTTTTTTCAATAAACCGAATAAAATGAGCACCCGCACATTTTAAATTTTGCGACTTCATTTTTTATTGCCACCCTAAGGGAGGTCTAGCAACAAGGGGGGGTTGACACTGGCACTCATTGTAACATTGCATCATTGCATTGCACTCTAACCTTTTGTGCCCATACTACTGTGTTTAATGAAATTAACACATTATTTTAAATGGTTGATTACAAAATAGGAGTTTCATTACTTTGGTAAAAGTGGCAGTAGTGAACATAGATATCAGTAGGAGCTGATGAAGTTTTTTTTTAGTGATTTGCGGAATACATTTAGTGATATGCATGGGAATTGCATTCCATACATCTGCTCCTTTGAAAGAAAGTGCATTTCCTGCAGTTTCTATTGTTTAGTTAGGTTTTTGCATAAAATCCCTGTTCAGCACAGAATGGCTGAAAAAACCTGTAGACGAGTGGGAAGAAGACCCCTGGCTACCAAGAGGCAAAAGACTTTGCTATCAATGTAAAAGTAGTAAACGACACAGCTGAAAGGGGAGTAAAGCTTATAACAGATTTCTTGGAAGTATAACAATGAACGAAAGCCATCGCCAACATCTCCTACAAGTTGTTGAGGCTTATAGAAATGCTACGAAAGACTTCTCAAAAAAGTCCCTGAACCAAATGTAAATAGATATTAGAACTTTTTTAGAAGAGCTCTTGTTAATAAAGAACCAGTATAAATCATACTCGTCATTCAGAAAGACGTTCTTTCGTATGGCAATTTGGTGAATAACGTTTAAAGCTAAGTTTCTAACAGTGATAACAGATTTATTATTTATTCAGTGAATCTAGGTCCAAAAAGTTTTGTTAACCGATTCGGCTATTCAATAAATATATAAAAACGAAGTGGGCAGAGTGTGCCAAAGGTGGAGTGAAAGAATTCCTTTCGTGCGAAGTAGCACATGAAAAAGTAAACATTTTGGGGGGGTCTGTAACAACCTTATCCCCTAGAACAGTCATCTAAAACATGCTCCAATACAAGCTCTAACATGCTTGCTTGTGTGCGAGTTCTAAAAATTATTTATTCCCGCTAAAATTTTTCACAATTCATTAGAATAAGTGAGAGCATGGGAAAATCACCTGGGAGCAAACATTTTTTCACTTTTGATTTTTTTGTGGGTCACCCTAATGTCCTCCTCTCAACCTAAATTGCGTTTCAATTAAAATATCGTATTTCATTAAGAATTTAGTAAGTGTATTGTACACGATTTTTTACAAATATTTTACTTAAAGTTGGCAATACTGAAATGGAGCGATAATTGGATGGAGTGTTTGGGTTTCCCGACTTAAATATAAGGCATATTCTGGCTTCCTCTAGAGTTTAGAATGTCAGGGAATATACCTAGTGTTACTAATTTATTCACTATTTTACTGAGTGGTATTGCAGTTTCATCGCATACTAATGTGTATATTTTTACCGGGATCGTATTAATGTCAGAATCTTCAATTTTAGATTTTTTATTGCTGGAGAGGTATCATTTGGTAGGATTGGATCAAAGAAAAACGGAGTTTGGATTCAGTTATTTTTTCAAGTATTATATATATATATATATATATATATATAGAGGGTGTTTCAGGAGGAAAGGTCAATACTTCGGGAGGTGATAGTATCGGTCATTGTGAGAAAAGAAGTACATTTGAACATGTGTCTAATTCTGAATGGTTACGGAGATAGGGCTGTTTGAATCTGATGCGCGCGCAGCTCTTCCTCCCCCTTCCCTCCCCTATAACCTTAAAACATGTAAGCTGTAATGTAAGCATGTAAGATAAGCCAATCGACAGCTGACTGTTGTAAGTGACATTGTTTGGTGTTTGAAGCAGTGTTAAAAATGCCACACATCTTCACACATGCCGAATATGCAGATATTGCGTATGTCTAGGGTTTTTGCGATGGAAGTGCAACAGCTGCTGTTGCAGAATACCGTCGACGGTTTCCGAACTGCAGAATTCCGGATCGAAGAGTGTTTACCAGGGTTTTCAACACATTGCGTGAGATTGGTACACATCCTAGCGCTCATGTTTCATCTGAACGTGAAGGTCAACAAGATGTGGATGAAGTGGAAAACATTCTTCAGTTGGTAGAGCGTAGTCCTACTACTAGCTCACGAAGAATTTCTACACGTCTCGGTGTACCACTCACAAGAGTATGGCGAACATTACGTGAGGAAGGCTTGCATCCATATCATGTACAGCGTGTACAACACCTTCAACCAGGAGATGCTGCCATGCGACTGGAATTTTGTCATTGGGTAAATGCTAATCGCCGATTGCTTCGATTAATACTGTTCACCGATGAAGCTACTTTCACCCGTGATGGTATCAACAACACTCGTAACTCTCATCGGTGGTCAGACGAAAATCCAAATGCCACTGTGGAAACAAATTTTCAACATCGCTTCTCTGCCAATGTGTGATGCGGTATCATCGATGATCAGCTGATTGGCCCTGTTACTTTAGAGAATCGTCTTACAGGACAAAGTTACCTAGAATTTCTGCAAAATGAATTGCCAGGACTATTGGAGGATGTTCCTTTGGCTACACGCGCTGGTATGTACTTTCAACATGACGGAGCTCCTCCACATTCTACTCGTCTGGTGATGCAATACCTAAATCAAACTTTCCCTGGTCGATGGATCGGCCGCGGTGGTCCCATTCCATGGCCACCAAGGTCTCCAGACCTCTCTCCGTTAGATTATAATCGGAAGAGCAGTATATTTTCTCCAATAACACGCACACACACACACACATATATATATATATACGTGTACAGGGTGGGCCGTAAGTTTCCATACATAGGAAAAATAAACATTTTTTTATGGACAACCATTTTTATTTATATAATATGCTCTACATGGTTGCCATTGTTT
The DNA here is from genome assembly GCA_023014485.1 of Bathynomus jamesi. Taxonomy (NCBI): domain Eukaryota; kingdom Metazoa; phylum Arthropoda; class Malacostraca; order Isopoda; family Cirolanidae; genus Bathynomus; species Bathynomus jamesi. Next base: position 1,027,704 of record JAJOZX010000678.1, read on the forward strand.
TGAAAACACATTTCAATACGTGTTCCCCACTGTTGATGAACACGCATTAGCACAGTTGACGTTATGCTTGTAATGGCGTTGGTGATACGTTCCTTTAGATGATTTATGTCTCGTATCTTTTCCTGATACACCATGGCCTTCAAGTGCCCCAAAGATAGAAATCAAGGGGGTGAGATCTGGGGATCTGGGAGGCCACTCCACAGGACCACGCCGACCAATCCAAGCATCCGGAAACTGCTGATCCAAATACCGACGCACGTGAAGACCATAATGAGGTGGAGCTCCATCTTGCTGGAAGTAAACTGGGAAGTTACCTTCCTCGTTTAGCAGGGATGGGAAAATCTCTTCTTGCAACATGTTAAGATACCTTTCGGCATTAAGATTTCCACTGACAAAAATTGGTCCAATAATTCTGTCACCCCATATCCCGGCCCTCACCATCACTTTACCGGCACCTTGCATCTTCGTCGGACTCAGCCAGTTAGGGTTAGCATTACTCCAATAACGTATGTTTTGCCGATTAACCTCTCCATTGACGTAAAAATTTGCTTCATCAGTAAACAAGATCTTAGTTGAAAAGTTTGCATCCTCGTTCACTTTGGTTAATGCCCATTCACAGAATTCCATCCGTCTATCCGGGTCGTCTTCACTCAAATGCTGTGCCATATGCAATTTGTATGGATGCCATTTGTTTGCTTTCAAAATGCGCCTGATACTCGATCTGCTGACACCACTTTCTGCAGACAACCGTCGTGTACTTTTTCTGGGACTCCGTGTAAGCGCTGTAAGTATCGTAGCTGTTGTGTCTTCATCGGTGGCTGTACGTCTTGGACCACTTCGCGGTTGATCTGCAACATTTCCAGTTTTCTGAAACTTGTTAATAAGTTTTGCCACAGTGTCGTGTGTGATGTTCGTTCCATGTTGTCTGTTAAAGTTCATTGCAACCATGCGACTGCTTCCCGACCCAGCCATCAGTATGATTTCAATTCGTTGCTCTTTCGTCAAACGCATATTCTTAGGGTATCTGAAACATAAAAACAAACGTTTAATTTTTCCTATGTATGGAAACTTACGGCCCACCCTGTACACGTATATATATATATATATATATATATATATATATATATATTATATATTTTTTTTTAACTGCAAACAACACAGTATAATTAATGTAAAGAACGACGCTTGTGTAGAAGAGCGTTCCGCAAAAGATGAGGAGGGAGAACGAACAAATGAAAAATGAGGTACCACCCTGGAATCGAACCCGGGATCATCCGATTGCCGGTCAGATATGCTATCCACTACACCATGGACCTCGATCAATCAAAAGTCGTATTTCTCCTACATACAAGCAGAAACCAATGCCCTGAGGGGGCACCTACGCATGCCGTACATATATACATTTTAACTGCAAACAACACACAGTATAATTAATGTAAAGAATGACGCTTGTGTAGAAGAGCGTTCCGCACAAGATGAGGAGGGTGTAGTGGATAGCATATTTGACCGGCAATCGGATGATCCCGGGTTCGATTCCCGGGTGGTACCTCTTATTTCATTTGTTCGTTCTCCCTCCTCATCTTGTGCGGAACGCTCTTCTACACAAGCGTCGTTCTTTACATTAATATATATATATATATATATATATATATATATATATATATATATATATATTATATATATTATTATATATGTATTTAGATAGATATATAGTGAAAAGTTACAAGTTTATGAGACTAATTTAAACCGCAATTTAAAATTTAAAGTCAATAAACTATCTGAAGTTTAAAATTTTAAGAAACTTTTACATTGCAAAGTTTATAACGAAAAGATATTTTGAATATTTAAGTTTTCTAATCCAAACCTTGTCTTATTTTAAATTCAAGGATTTGTGTTATATTTTTTTGCTTTTATTTACAGCACTCCTTTTACATTAAAAACAAATGCCTTTCCCTTATTATTAAACGAGTAAGAGATAATTTGTGGGTTGAAAATGAGTAATATGTTCTTTTATCTTAAACTGTGTATATATTTTATCATAAAAACATAACCTTACTGAATTGTACATAAAACAATAGTCGCTCAATTAACCATATATATATATATATATTAGGGTGTTTCATACCTATAGGGTAAAATAAAAATGAGCTTGGAGTTTTAATCCACACGTTTCTCCGTATTCTAAAGAACAAGAAACACGTTTGTGCAAGTTTGAACCAGATCGCGCTGCATTTAGAGGTCCCCAACTTTGACGACTTTTTGTCAGTTCATTTCTCGCCTGCCTGCAGTGAAGACGGTTTTCTTCGTCACTTGAGCGGTTCGTGTTGTATAGCCTATTGGACAACTATGGAGGTAATTATATATGCTACTAATTATCTCATTTTACTGTGGTATTGAAATTTATTATTATTTAATTTCTGTCATTTTACTGTGGTAGTGATATTTATTATTAATATTACATGAAATTACTTAGTCTGTTGCATATTGGACAACTAAGCTGGTAATTATTTATGATACTAATTAATGTAATTTTACTGCGGTATTGAAATTTATTTAATTAATGAATTGTCAAAGAGAACGTAGTGTACACGTATCAGTTTTATAAATAAAGAAAAGCAGTAACTGGGACTCGAACCAGTGTCATAGCCGTTTGGCGGCATCGCTCAAGTCGGCGTACACAGCACGCTATCCACTCCCTAGATGGTGTAGTGGATAGCGTGCTGTGTACGCCGACTTGAGCGATGCCGCCAAACGGCTATGACACTGGTTCGAGTCCCAGTTACTGCTTTTCTTATTTAATTAATGAAATTAATTACGATGTGAAATTATTTCTGTGGAATTATTTAGTTTGTTTTCTTTTCCAGGTGTCTACCAGAGCGAAAACAGAAGTGTTTCTTATTGGCCAGACGGATGCGAACATCACATCAAGTGGCCTTCCAACTCAGTTGCAAGTACTCAAAAAGTACTTTTACCACCAAAAGGAGCAAAAATTTGGACGTACTAAATGCCTGAACCTGTGCCTGGATGCCTGTCTCATATTTTGGGAGAGAGCGAGAATCCCCATGATGCGTCGAGATTCGGCCTTGAGGAAGATGGAATCCCTTCTCAAGGAATACGACCGGCTTGTGAAGCACAAGTCACATAAAGCAGAGTCCTTCCGAGTGAAGGAGGCGATGTTCAAGGAGGCAATAGCGAAGGAGATCATGGACATTGCTCATTCACAGGCTAAGGAAATGATGAAGAATCAGGAGGACATCCACTTTCTCGACATGCAGCGTGAAGATCCAAATTCCTGCAGCATGGGCCCTGTTGACATGAAGCTTCACTATAAGGAGATTAGGAAAAGGAAGAGGCTGGACAAGATTAAGGAACAACAGGAGAAGGCCAGGAAGGAACAAGGAGCTGCAGAAGATACGGGGCTTTAGTGATTTCAACTTCGTCAGAGACTGACTCAGATGTCGTTGACCCAACCGTGGAAGTTTTTCCATCCTCCTCCAAGGGAAATACCAAGAAGCGACGCAGGAATCTGATCTCACAGGATGTGACGACTACCTACGATCGGCTGAATATTTCGTACCGCGATTCAGCTATGTCGTACGCTGCAGCGGCTAAATCACTAGGTTTTGACTTGGATGAACTGTCCATTTCTGCCAGTACCATGTACCGCACACGCAAGGCTCTCAGGAAGGTGGCTGCTGAAAGTTATCAATCCGACGAAGTTTGTCCTGGTCAGCCTCTTGTCTTGCATTGGGACGGTAAGCTCCTACCTGACAATGAGCAATGGAAGGAGAGCGTTGACCGGATCGCCGTCCTCGTCTCTGGCGACGGCAAGGAGAAGTTGCTCGGCGTTCCTAAGGTGACGTCCGGAACCGGCGAGAAGATAGCGCGAGTTTGCTTGGATTTGGTCAAGGAACACAGGATGGAAGAGCGCGTGCGGGGACTGTCTTTCGACACGACAGCGTCGAACACCGGGATTCATATCGGGGACTGCGTTCTGATTGAGAAAGGTCTTGGCAGAGAACTCATGTACTTCCCCTGTCGGCATCACATCTATGAAGTCATCCTCAGCTCCGTCTTCAAGCGTGCATACGGCCCTTCAAGTGGCCCCGATATACCCGTTTTCAAGAGGTTTCAGGCACAATGGAAGTTCATCGACCGGTTGGACGTGCGGCCGTACGATTTTGCTCAAGTCAATGACTCTATGAGGGAACTGAGGGAGAAGTCAGTCCTGCTGGTGAGAGGGATGGTGAGCACGTCGCATCAGCGCGATGACTACAAGGAACTGCTACAGTTGGTTCTCATCTTCCTGGGAGAAGCAAAAGTGGTGGATTTCCCTCTCAGAGCCCCTGGCGCTTACCATCACGCTCGATGGATGGCGATAGCCATCTACTCCTTGAAAGTAATTCTACTGAAGAAGCAGTTCAAGATGTCGAGTCACGAGTTGGAAGCTCTGACAGCCGTAGGTCTCTTCGTGTCCCTCGTCTACATCCGAGGTTGGACTCGTGCTGCAACCTCAAGCAAGGCTGCCGCAGTTGATCTGGAATTTCTGCGTGACGCGGAAGCCTTTGCCATGTCGGGATATTCGTGTGTTAACGCTGCGCAAGAAGCCATGTCTCGACACCTATGGTACATCTCTGAGACTCTTATTGCCATGGCGTTCTTCGACGCAGATGTGGCAGATGAAGAAAAGGCTCAGATGGTCGTCAGTTTGGGTAAGCCCGCATCGAAAAAGGAACTCAAGCGACCCCAAGGGAAGAACGTCAGGAATCTTGCCTCGAAACACCTGGCGGAGTTCGTGACAGGAAAGACGATGGCTTTCTTCCATGCATTCGACTTGGACACAGAATTCTTGAAAAAGCCAGTTGCCGAGTGGACTGAAGTAGAGGGCTTCAAGCAAGCAGCGGCAACTGTTAACAAAATCTCTGTCGTCAACGATCGGGCCGAAAGAGCCATCGCGCTCACCAAAGAGTTCAACTGTTCTCTGACGAAGAACGAAGAGCAGAAGCAGTTTGCTCAAACTGTGATGCAGCATAGGGCGAAATACCCGAATAAAACCAAGAAGGATTTCATGGACAAATGATTCGCAAGAAGTGGTTATGTTTTTTGTATCTTTGTGAAAATGTTTAGTGAAATGGTACTCGTTTGTTGAATAAAAATTCATTGACAGATTTTTGTTTAATTTTTTCCGTTTATGATCTGCCAGAGCATCAAACTAGGGACCCGTAAACTTTAAACTATTGAATTAATACTTCGGTTTATCAGTCTCCTCAGCAAATGGAACAAGGGGATCCATGTGGATTAAAATTTTTCCAAACTTTTAATTTATGAAACACCCTAATATATATATATATACATATATATACACAGGGTGTTTCAGGAGGAAATGTCAATACTTCGGGAAGTGATAGTATCGGTCATTGTGAGAAAAAAATTCATATGAACATGTGTCTAATTCTGAATGGTTACGGAGATAGAGCTGTTTGAATCTACAAATACAAAAGCATTGTTAATGGTAATCAAGAAAGAGAAACCAATTACTGTTTCTAACATTTAATGTTTAAACATTGGCATTTTGAATGGTATCAGATAGAGAAATGACAAATTTGTTACAGTTTACAATACGTTTTCGAAAATCTCGCCGTCAACCTCAATGCACTTTGCAACTGGTGTGCGAAGATCGCGTGTTGTTCGTCTGAGTTGAACTTGACGTTCATTTATGCGGGCAGCAGCATCCAAAATGCGCGCGAGCAATTCGTCTCGTGTATCCACTTTTCTTTTGTAAACTTGACTTTTCATCCACCCCCACAAACAATAACACTGGTATGCATCAATTTTGCTGTCAAGGGTTTTGTAAGTGATTCTTATAGAGGTTTTCCTACTAATTTCGAATCTGCAATCCGTTTTTCTCAATCAGCTCAGGTTATCCGGCTATGGCCTCATAAGTAAAATAGAATTTTTCGTGATTTTGTCAAAGCGGAATTGGAAGAGTAACATCTATCATCACTTGTTTCACTTGTATAATATCTTTTTTTACTTTTCAGGCATAGATAAAATATTTCATAATGAATAGAGCGTGTAAAAATGATCCCAATAGATTCTGCTACATATGTGGGACGGTTACCATGCCAAATAACCAGTCCCAAATCACTAAATTTGTGAAGACAATGTATAGAGCATACTTTGGAATTAAGCTAGGGGACCAGGACAAAAATTTCGCCCCTCATATGTGCTGCAAGACGTGCATTGAAAATTTGAGAAGATGGAGCAAAGGCAGAGCGAAATCTTTGCCTTTTGGAATTCCCACGATTTGGAGAGAAGGAAAGGATCACGTGACAGATTGCTATTTCTGCATGACAAACCTCCAAGGTGGGCTTATAAATTATATTTTCTTAAATATTTTGAAATCCTCGAATGAAACTTGACATAATATTCACCATAATGTAATATTCACCATATATAGCATAATATTCACCATAATGTAATATTCACCATATCTAGCATAATATTCACCATAATGGTAATCATACATTTACATATACATATTGTTATAGAAAATACATTTACACATACATATTGTTATACAAGTTACATTTACATATACAATGATTGTATATTTTCTTTCTTTTTCATTCATATTGTCCCCGAAGGGACAATATGAATGAAAAAGAAAGAAAATATACAGACTCCATCGACCTATTTCATATCTTACAGACCGCAGCCTTCCCTCACGAGCCGCCACTGTCTGAATGCTTCTTCTATTTCATATGCAAGTTTTATATCCATGTTTCTGTGTTTCTATTTTCAGGAGTTAACAAGAAGAATAAACACATTGTTGTATACCCTGACATTCTTTCTGCTATGAGACCTGTACCGCATGGTCCTGGAATTCCAATACCCGACCCACCTCAAACCCTGGACTTCGATGATTCTGATGATGAATCAATAACCAATGCCAATGACCAGTCCCAGTCGTATATACCTCAAAATACCGCTTCAAATGAGCCGAGGCCTCTCAAACAGGCCAAACTTAATGATCTTACCAGGGATTTAGGACTTTCCAAATTAGCTGCCGAGATCTTGGGCTCACGACTTCGAGAGGACAACTTGCTGGCTCCGGGAACAACATTCTCCTGGTATAGGAAACGAGAGGAAGAATTCCGCAAGTTTTTTGCAGTGCACGAAAATACTCTTCCTTAGTGTACTGCTGCAATGTTGAGGGGCTAATCGAATCCTTGGGCCTGCCATATAACGCATCAGAATGGAGGCTATTTATAGACTCGTCTAAACGAAGTTTGAAAGCAGTACTTCTCAACATTGGGAATAGGGTTGCATCAGTCCCTGTAGCACATTCCGTAAACTTACTGAGAGCTACGATAACATGAAAATTTTACTGGATGCTCTCGTATACGACCAACATAACTGGAGGATCTGTGGAGATTTGAAGGTAATACTAATATCATAAGTAAACTATTGCTATTGACTATGTTGTTTTTCCAAAGGTTATTTGAGAGCGTATAAGAACACTTAACTTCCCCACAGAAGTGATACAGTCCAATGCATAGATTTTTTTATCTGATAGAACAAATTCTCTAAATTCTTTAAATATTTTCATTTTTTTTCAGATTGTGGCATTTGAATTGGGAATGCAAGGGGGATACACGAAATACCCATGTTTCCTCTGCAAATGGGATAGCCGAGCGGATGAGAAGCACTATGCCAGGGCCGGATTAACCATTAAGCAAAATAAGCCCGTGCTTAGGGCATCAAGGGAAGGGGGGCACCACAGAAATTTTCCATTGTCGGATTTACCATGGATTTATTATACTATTATAATCGCGGCTTATAGCCTATAAGCTGTTGAAAACTGAATTATATATATTCATATATAGTATTTATTTTTTTTCATTGTTTGAATTTGTAGTGAACAACAACCCTTTTGAGAGAATAAATATATTTCGTTGTAATCACACACTTTACGCTTTGCGTTATTATTTTGTTTATATCAAATCTTTGAGCGCCATATTAAAAATACATATAGATTAAATATTTTCGTGTGCTATAGGAAGTTATTCTGAACGTGTGATTTGTGCATATAATATTAAATATATATTTTACATAATCATTTGGTATTGTTTTACAGAAAGATTTAGGTTTATAGAATTGTAATATAAATTAATATTAAAATAAAAGAAACTATAAACTCTCTATGTTGCTGTTGTATCAAGTGATGTTTATCACGGCCATTATAATAAGATATACTGACCTAAGTTAATTAGCGTTGAAGAAGTTTATATGTTGCTCTCTCTTCTTCTCTAGGGTAAGTCTATGAAGTGTACTTTATTTGTATATATAACAATATTTTATCACACACGTATCTTTATTTTATAATTTATTTATCTATTGTCATAACAGTATAAAAGAATTTAGATTGTAATAACCAGAGTGAATAATTTGTAATGTATATATAACATCAAACGTAGTTAGGACAATTTAGGCCCTAAGCAAATGTTCATATTTCCTATAATTAAATATTGTGTTTTAAATAAAAAATAAATGTAAATATAAAATGTGGCTCGTTAATAGTGAAATGTTAATATTGATATTTTTATAGATTGCGTATTATTAATTCTAATGTTAATTATTTTTATTTTATAGGTTTCGGTTCCTTCTTTCGGTTCCTTCTTTTGGTTCCTTCTTTCGATTTGATTTGTATTCAACATTTCGAGTTGATATTTCGGTTGAGTTATATTTAATTGCCACTTATTTAAATTGCCACTTTGGTTGTGTACGGTTCCCATTTTGTCTTTCTGAGAATAAAAAGAACAAAGCCAAGATTGTGATATGTGTAACTGTGTTGATTGCCACATAATATACAAATAAAATATTCTTTTTATTTCTGTATTTTACAGACCCCAAGAACCAAGATGAAACGTGTTCAGTTAAGTGGTGCACAAAAGCGAAAACTATCAAAAGAGAAACAAGAGAAGACTTTGGATTTAGAGTCCAAGACTGCAAAGCTGACTGATTTCTTCACACAAGTTCCACGACCACAACGTCAACATGATATACCGATTCTGAATCAAAACCAATCTCCGTCATCAGAAGTGGACACAAATACCACTTTGATCACTTCAAAATCAAAATATGATGACGTTGGAATCACCGAGGTGTCACAAGCAGGTTCATCTACCACATGTCTCACTACTGATCTCACTTTGCCTGTAAATTCTCTTGATACCTCTACTGCAAATGTTGATTCAAGTTGCTTTACAAGACATTCTGGGGTTGAAATAATTGCTGAAAATGAAAGTTTAGTGGACCATGGTGATGGTGGTGAAATGAATCAGTCTGCAGAAGATGAAGTAAATATAGCAAAAGATCCAGGGTTGTGGCTTGATTTCTCTGCTGATGATGTGGCTTATTGGATTGCTTGTGGACCCAGTGACTGTCAACACCACAATGGGCCATTTGACAAGTCTTACCGGCATTTCAGTAGTGGCAAACCAGCAAGATACTGTTCACAAAAACTTTTCGTTGGGACAAAAGCCAATGGTGAGAAATACAAGAGAGAGTGGTTATTGTATTCACCATCAACAGGATCAGTTTACTGTTATGTTTGTAAACTGTTTGCTCCTAAAAATGTCTCACATTTTGTTATAAGAGAAGGGTTCAGTGACTGGCGAAATACTATTGTAATTGATCATCATGAAAAAAGCACTACTCACCGAGACTCTATGCTAACATACTTAACTCGCAGACAAGGTGCGGGGTTGGGACAACAGTTGGAAAAACAAATTCAGGAAGAGTGTGATTACTGGGAACATGTCTTGAGGCGTGTCATAGCTGTTATTTGTACGTTAGCTGAACGTGGCTTGTCTTTTCGAGGAACAGAAGAAAGATTTGGATCATTGCAGAATGGGAATTTTTTAGGGCTGCTTGAGCTCATAAGCCGGTTTGATCCATTTTTAGCAGGTCACATTTTGAAATATGGAAATTCTGGCAAAGGAAATCCTTCTTACCTGTCCAAAACCACCTGTGAGGAACTCATTCAACTAATGGCTCAAAAGGTCCACGCACTCATTGTTGACGAAGTAAAATCTTCTGGTTATTTTAGTTTGTCAGTTGATTCAACACCAGATCTATCACATATCGATCAGTTAAGTGTTGTACTTAGGTACTTAAAAGATGGACAGCCTATTGAACGCTTTTTAACCTTTCTGAAAATGAAAAGCCATACTGGTGAGGAAATGGCAAATCAGGTGTTGCAGTACTTACGTGAAGTTTGTAAGCTAAACTTTTCAAAATGTAGGGGTCAATCTTACGACAACGCTGCCAACATGTCTGGGCGTTATAAGGGGATGCAGCAAAAAATTTTAGAAACAAACAAGTTTGCTATATATGTGCCCTGTGCAGCCCATTCACTAAATCTGGTAGGCCGAAGTGCTGTTGACTGCTGTCAAGAGGCGGTTAATTTCTTCTCTACAGTGCAGTTGCTCTATACCTTTTTTTTAGCCTCAACCAGCAGGTGGGAAATTCTTAAAGGTTGTATTGGAAATGAAAGTGTCTTAAAATCCCTCTCTGATACCAGATGGGAGGCACATGCTATGGCAACAGCAGCAATTTTGAAATCTTTCCTTAAAATTTTAGAAGCGTTAGAATGTATAGCTGAAGACCAGTCACAAAAGGGAGACACTAGAAGAGAAGCAAATAATATTGCAAATAAGATGCAAGAGCTAGAATTCGTTTTTATGTTGAATTTTTGGGATGAGATTTTGCAAAATTTTCATAGAGTAAGCAAAGTTCTACAGAATAAGGATGTGAACTTAAAAACATGTGCAGATCTGTATGGATCATTAGCTGACCAACTGTGCACTTCACGAGATGAATTTGAAAGATATGAAGCAGCTACAAAGGAAATGCTACCAGATGTTGATTACAAGGCAGCTCAAACTCGCAAACGTATCAGAAAGAAGGTACCCAATGACGGAGATGCACCAGAAGTATATCTGAATGCCAGAGATAAATTTCTTATCACCACCTTTTACACAATTGTTGACAAACTTGAAACTGAGATGAGAAGAAGAGGAGAGATATACAAAGAAATAGCAGAGAGATTTTCTTTTCTAAGTGATGTGCCACATAATGTCACCACTTCATCATCTACTGAAATTGAAAGGTATTCTCAGGGTTGTAAAAAGATGATTGATGCTTACCCAGAGGACTTGAACACTAATTTCTCTGCTGAGCTTCAGCAGTTTCACTCATATGTGTGCCATAAGTTCAGTGCAAAAAAAAATGTAAAAACAAGATTCAGTCATGCTGAACTTTATAAAATAATTGTAGAAGACAATATTGAGTGTGCCTTCCCAAATGTAGAAATTGCCTTTCGTATATTTTTAACATTAATGGTCACAAATTGCTCAGCTGAGCGTTCATTTTCTCAGTTGAAGTATATTAAAAATACCAACAGAACAACTATGCAACAAGGCAGGCTGGATGCCTTATCTCTACTAAGTATAGAAGCAGATGTGTTACGTAAGATTAGTTTTGAGGATCTGATCAAAGACTTTGCAATTAAAAAAAGTAGGAGAAAACTTTTCAAATATAAATGAAGTGGAAGTATACAAAAATAAACATTATTTTCCATCTTACTGTAAGTTTTGTTTCATTTCAAAAAATAAAATTTTATTTTATGGTTTATTTTTGTTTATATTTTGAATTACATATATATGGGGCACCAAAATCTTTTAAGTGCTTAGGGCCTCTAAAGGTCTTAATCCGGCCCTGCACTATGCACAGGGTGAATGGGCATCCAGAGAGAATTTTGAACCTGGGTCGCATAATGTCGTTTCAGTGCCCCTTGTACCACCAACAAAAATTTTGCTCCCACCACTTCATATTAAGCTGGGCTTGATGAAAAATTTCATCAAATCAATGAATGAGGTGGGTTCAGCATTCCGATATCTCGAGAGTAAATTTCCTCATATATCTGATGCTAAACTAAATGCTGGGGTTTTTGATGGTCCTCAAATTCGAACTTTGATCAAGGATACTCAGTTCGAAAACGCAATGACTCCAACTGAGAAGAATGCCTGGCAGGCATTCAAATCAGTTGTCACTGATTTTCTTGGCAAGCGTAGAAGTCCAGAATACGAGTCCGTTGTCGAAACTTGACGGAAGCTTTCAAAGCTCATGGGTCGCGCATGTCCATAAAAATGCACTTTTTGTGGTCCCACTTGGACTATTTTCCTGAAAATTGCGGGGATTATAGTGAGGAACAGGGTGAACGATTTCACCAAGATATCAAAATAATGGAAGAGAGGTACCAGGGAAACTGGGATATCAATATGCTGGCGGACTATTGCTGGTGTTTGAAGCGAGACGTGCCCGAAGAAAAACACAGACGGAAAGACAAAAAAACTTCATTCCTTCCTCAATAAACTTTTTTCCATATTCATTGTATGAATAAAAGTATTTATTCACACAATGTTTTCATTTTTCAAGAGTGTTCTTATAATATTACTCGTATCTACAGTACAGTGTTTAAGCTAAAAAAATCAATAAATTTGGGGATAAAATTGGACTTATAATAAATGGCCAATAGAGAAAAAACCTGACCTGATTGAGGAAAACCAATGTCATTTTCGAATTCAGCATGGTGGAATTATATAATATGAGTTGAAAAAACCCTCACAGCAGACAAAAAAATTTCATATGCATACCAGTGTTATAGGACTAAGTTTAGTAAACAAAAGGTTATCTCTCTCTCTCTCTCTCTCTCTCTCTCTCTCTCAACTTAAAAAACCGAAACCCTTTACTGATGAAGTATCGTAATGTTTCTTAATGAATTGCTACATTAATATAATTTTGTTTACGATATTCGATTAAAAACGTTGAAATTAATTTTTAAGTTTTTCGATGAAAACCTATCATAAATCAAGATTATGATAAGCATTTTCATTCCTTTGTATACGAGTATATATATACATTAGGGTGGAGCGAAAAATACTTTTTTTCTAGTATGAAGTTCTAATAGTGATTAAAAGTTGCATTTAGTGGACGAAATATGCCTGCCAAACTATGAGTTCATTTGTTTAAACTTTTCAGCTGCCACCAGGGGGCTAAAGTTAACACAATTTTGTGTAAAAAGGAAAAAAATGTTTCTATTTTAGGTTTGTCAAACTATTATAAAATTTTATCTTAGAATTATCTAATAGTTTGATTAAGATTCTTAAATGATAGGAATTCGTTTTTTAAAAATGCCTTTTCATATGCTCAATATCTTCAGCTGCCACAAGAGAGCTGAAGTTAACACAATTTAGAGTAACTGAGTCATGTTGAGACTACACTGAATGTTGTGGGGGAGGGTTTGGGGAGGGTTGTGGGGGAGGGTTTTGGTGTGAAGGAATTTCTTTCTGTGAGTCATCAGAACAGTGTGTTAACACTTGTCTTCTTAGGTAGTAGGCCTAGTCGCTCAGTTGATCGGAGAGTTTTTTAATATGATCGGAATATTATAAAACTTTATTTTAAAGTGATTTATATAGAGATAATATTGATTTTATTATAAAATGCTTGTTATAATGTATTATATAATTTTAGTTTATTTATATAATATATTATATTTATAGAATATATTATATATACTTATAAATATATTATATGTATATATTAATTATATAATGTTTTGATGTTACAGGATATTTTGTGATTGTGAATTTTTCTTAAAAATATTATGGCATCAAATACTAAATATAAACATTTCACTAGAGAACATATGAAGTGTGCCATATTTGAAGTACCTTGTGAGATGAGTGATATGCAACTACCAACTTATAACTGCATTATGAAAGATTACCTGTTCACAAAACATTTAGTGAAGGAGCAGATGAAAACAAGGAGCCTTCATTTTCTGAAATAGCAGAGGCAGTTTCCAAAAGGTAGAAAATATTTGGAAGAAGGCCTCTTTGCCAATAGTTTCACATACACGCGTTTTACAGATGATGCGAGTGTACCATGATAAATACAGGTCCTTATTAAAGCCATACAAGTCACGCAAGGATCAGCCTAAGTACAAAAATCAGCTTGAAGAATTTGAAAACTCTTCAAAATGCACTTTGTTTGACATCTGCACCTGCAAATGTAGGAGTTTAGGAGATGCTCATGTGAAAAGAGTAAGAAATCCCTCCAAAAGAGCAGGATTTTTTAAATGACCAACGAACACGCAGAATAATGGTGATAGGAAGCATTGACATAGCACACACAAGACGATTACAAGCAAGAGAACATCGAAAGGAAATGGAAAAAGCACGTCTGGAATCCTCACAAACAACTAGTGCTGCTATAACCAATACGTCCAACTTACAAATCGAAACAGAGACAAGTGAACTTCAACAACTAGAAGAGATATCTGAAGATAATGAGGAAGATACAACCTCGACTCAATATGTAATATCAGAACAACAGATGCGTGAGCCACTGCCTTCATTAGCAATTACTTGTGATACATTTAAAATGTCGAACAGAGCTGGGGCTGCTATTGCTTCTGCAGTATTTGCAGATCTTAAAATTGTTACTCCCGAAGACAAAGGGAATATTATAGACAGAAGTAAGCTAAGACGTGAAAGACAAAAACAGAGAAAGGAACTACAAAAGATAGGAGAGCCAAAATCCACGCGGGGATTATACTTTGATGGCAGAAAGGATAAAACAATGATTCAACTCCAGGAGAGTGATGGCTCTAACCACCAAAGAACCAAACGCGAAGAGCATGTCAGCATAATATCTGAACCACACTCTCTGTACTTTGCACATGTGACACCTTCCAGTGGCAAAGCTAAATACATTTGCACAGCGCTAGTGAATTGCTTGAAAGAAAGGAATGTTGATATAGGGAACATCGTTGCAGTTGGCTGTGATTCGACAGTGGTTAACACTGGTAGTATTGGAGGCACAATAAGATTACTGGAAGAAGCCTTTAATAAGCCATTGCAGTGGCTGATATGCCTTTTACACCTTAATGAACTTCCATTGTGCCATCTGTTTCATCACTTGGATGGTACCACTACTGGACCAAGAGCATTTTCAGGAGAAATTGGCCGAGCACTTTCAGAGTGTGAAAAGCTTCCCACAGTTAACTTCAAACCCATTGTAATTCAACAGGACATGTGTGAAGTTGATGTAGATGACATAAGTACTGACCAGAAATACCTTCTTGAAATTCACAAGGCTATATCAAGTGGAACATTCTCAAAGAGTCTTAGTCATAAGAGTGCAGGCAGTATATCACATTCAAGGTGGCTCACCACAGCAAACAGGACTCTGCGGTTATATGCAAGCACAGAGAATCCTTCAGGCAATTTACAAGAATTAGCTACTTTCATTGTTAGGGTATACGCACCAATGTGGTTTCAGATAAAGCGTAAACCATTATGCCAATATGGTGCTAAACATATGTGGCATATGATTGCAAGAAGCCGGTATCTCCGTGAAGAGCTTAGGAGAGTAGTACATGACTCAGTCATTCAGCGAAATGCATATTACGCAAATCAAGAAAACATTCTCATTGCAATGATAGCTGATGAAAGGGAGCATGTGCGTCAGTTGGGATTTAGGCGTATCATAAAAGCAAGGGCATGCATTCAAGAAACAGATGTTATCAGGTATTTTAAGGTGTCAGAAATAAATTTTTATGCCAAAGACTATACAGATCTCATTATGTGGCAAGATTTTCAGATAGCAGAACCACCGATAACCAAAGGAGTTTCTGTTGATGATATTGAATCATGCATCAAACATGGTACTACTATTCATTCAGAATTATTTCAGTTTCCATGTCATACACAAGCCGTAGAGAGATGCGTCAAGCTCGTTACAGACGCTGCTGGATCAGTCTGCGGACCTACAAACAGAGACGGTTGGATTCGTGCTACATTAGAATCAAGGAAAAAACAGCCAAAATTTGACACAAAAGCAAATTACTAAATAGTCTTCAGCAAGAACCCTTTCCAGAGGGAGGTTGGTTGAGGAAAGGGTGGTAACTCCGCTATGGCACGAAATAACATTTCTTAACTGTCTCAAGCCAGTATAAAGGAGGAGAGACATCCTAATTTATTACTGTTCCCTTTTTCAAGTAAATACAGAATCATACTTAATTGTCATTTTTAAGTTAACTTCAGCCCTCTTGTGGCAGCTGAAGATATTAAGCATATGAAAAGGTATTTTTACAAAACGAATTCTTATCATTAAGAATCTTAATCAAACTATTAGATAATTCTAAGATAACATTTTATAATAGTTTGATAAACCTAAAATAGAAGCATTTTTTTCCTTTTTACCCAAAATTGTGTTAACTTTAGCCCCCTAGTGGCAGCTGAAAATATTAAACAAATGAACTCATATTTTGGCAGGTATATACCGTCCACTCAGTACAACTTTTAATCACTATTAGAACTTCATACTAGAAAAAAAGTATTTTTCGCTCCACCCTAATATACATATACCGGTATATATTATGCAATATGCTGAAGAATATACACAAAAACTCCATCTAAATACTTCTCTTAAGTATTCATTCATAAATCACTTAATATTAATTAAATTATATATATATATATATATATATATATATATATATATATATATATATACAGGGTGTCCCATAAGTCCGGCATCATAGGAGAAATTCATATTTTTCTATTTCTACAAACCATAATTCATATGCTCGGGATGCCAATTTCCCGTCCACCATTCTGTTGAGTGACGAGGCTGTTTTTTATGGAAATGGTGAGGTAAATCGACAGAACACCCGCTACTGCTCTCAAAACAACCCTTACTGGTATACCTCTTCAAAGGAACAAGGTGCATCTCGGGTGATGGTATGGTGTGGTATTTGGAAGGATCGCATCAAAGGCCCCCTCTTTTTCGAAGAACATGTCACTGGAGGCACCTACCTACGTGTGCTCAAGGAAGAAGCATTTCCCAGTGTCTTGAACGAAGAAGGAAATTTCCTAACATGGTTCCAGCAAGACGGCGCTCCTGCACATTACAGCACCCAAGTAAGGGAATACCTGTACCAACAATTCCCTGGTCATTGGATAGGACGTCGAGGGCCTGTGGAATCGCTAGCTAGAAGCCAGGATCTCACGCCACTAGATTTTTATCTCTGGGGCCACTTGAAAGCGCTGGTATACACAGAGAAAATTAGGAGTGTTGAACATTTGCGGCAGCGCATTACTGGGGCATGTAACACCATTACTCCTGACATCATTCACCGTGTGCTTACTGACTGGGTATCACGTCTGAATTTGTGTATTGGAAACAATGGTGGACATATTGAGCACGTTCTGTAAATAAAAGCTTTTGTTTTGCCTTTTTTTATTATTTTTCCTATGATGCCGGACTTATGGGACACCCTGTATATATATATATATACACACACACATATATTAATTATATATATATATATATATTATTATACACTCCCACACGGCAACGTAAAAGCCAAAACTAAAACTCGTAAAGGCGTATTGAGCTGTTTAAATGGCAACTAATTAATTATTAAATGGACGACAGGTAATCTTTGTGAAGAGAGTTAAACATTAAGCCCTAAACCAAACCGTCATTTTGAAAAGGTATTAGTAATTCAAAGATATATTTAAGGTATAGGCTAAATAAAATTATATTCACTTACTATTCATACTATTATAGGAGGAGATTGTAGATACCAATCGACCAGGGAAGTACTCCGCGGGGAACGTTAGAGAGAAGATAGGGAGTGCTGGAACTCCCGTTTCTCCTGTCACTCTCTTCCTTAGCTGATCTTTTTCCGTGTCTCATCTACCCTGTGAGCAGTCCAGCATGCTCTCAAACACACACTTCTTTCTCTTTTCCTCACTACATATACATGTATCTTATAGAGTACATAATCTTTTGAAAATTTGAAAAAAAATTGGCATTAACTTCAAGAGCCTCGGAGTCCCCTGGAGAGGGGACCATGAATGTTCCCACTTCTGGCTGCCCCGCTGCCGATACAGGGAGCGCAGACCCATTCGAGATGTTCTGGGACCCTGCCTGATTCATTTTCATTAATTTCTGCAACTTTCGTGGCCTTTTCTCAAATTTTCAATCTGTTCCCCTTTTCTGTGCCCTCTTACTTTCTCTAAACTCAATTTCACTCCAGAGGTGGATGTTGCGTATATGTACACAATGACCTAACTTGTTCTCGTATTCCCGAACTCGAAAATCATCCGAATTCTATACCCTGAGGCTACAGCTTACATGCCAATCTCAAACTAAATACATCTGTGCTGTCTACCTTTCTCCTAATTCTACTGACTATCCAAAATCCTTTGAATACCTCACTTCCAAAGTGGAATACTCGTACAGTCTATCCCGCTCTCCCATTGGTGAAGTCTCCATTTTAGGAGATTTCAATGTTCACCACCACCTTTGGCTTTCCTCCCACTTCACTGACATCCCTGGTGAACTACCTTACAACTTTTCTATCTTAAATGACCTAGAGCACATTGTATAGCACCCTACTCCAGTGGCGGATTATCACTGAGGCTATTGAGGCTGAAGCCTCAGGCTCCCATGTTTGAGGGGCCCCCCAATGAACTGAATTTTGATGATATAAGTCGAGATTTCGCAAACTTCTTTGATTAATTATGACAGAGTACACAAACTGACAAATTCCCTGTTTTATTTTATGTTTTATAGGCCCTAAAATAAAGTTTCTTTAATATTGTTTGGTTTTGGCAAACGGCAAAATACACTGTGTTAAGGTTCTTTTAAGTATGTTTCTCAATTAGCCTGAGCACCGTACATATAATTCGTGTAAATGTGCTGTGTACTGTACATGTACATGTATTGTTAATAAAAAGCTATAGAAAAGGGCCCCCCTATTCTTCATTTCCCCGGGGCCCCAAGGTGTCTTAATCCGCCTCTGCCCTACTCGTATCCCCGATGGCCTTGGAGATAGGCCCAACATTCTGAGTTTATTTCTTCCCTCTCATCCATTCTTCTCACTCAGTGAAACTTTTTTCTCCGTTGGGCTCCTTCGATCACAATCTTATATGTATCTCCTGTCCTATCGCCCCAATCTGGATAGGATTTCTGCTACCGTGGCCGGGGCCTTTCCGTGTGTACTGAGCGCATCACGGAGGTGATTCTCTCAGGCATGGGGGCGTTCATTCTATATTCTATTCCTACTACTAATGCAAAAAATCTTGATTTAACTTTACTTGTTCTAATGTTATCCGCACCAGAGAGGAGTCTTTCAGAAGGTACCGTCGCCATCGAACTCCTGCCTCTCACTCAGCTTATACTTCTGGCCGGAATCGTGCAAAATCTGTTCCTCGACTCTACAAAAATTCTTTCATCCGACAAAGGTGTTAAAACCTATCCAATTCTAATTCTTCTCGTTCTGTCTGGCATCTAGGTAAACACCTCTTCGGCAATTTCTTCTTTCGCTCCTCTTTACCATTCCAATGGCTCCATTGCCGTCTCTTCTCCTGAGAAAGCTGAACTCTTCACTTAAGCTTTCGATTCCAACTCATCCATGGACAATTCTGGTGCTGTTGCTCCATCTCCTCCTCCCTCGTACTTAATTTGAGGCATATATTCACCTTCCTTCTCCGTGAATATCACACTATCTGTATCTGCGTACAGAACCCTCCGACCAGCAGAATACAGTAGACTCCAAAGTTTGATGCGGGCGTAGGCTGTTGTGAAAGTGGCTACAGGTATGTTTGTGACACGTGATGTATCTGTAGCGAATTCGGTTCTGTGGTACTTTATTATGTACGTATTACTCACATTCACGATCTTCATGACCTCTTTATCGACGACGTTGGCGTAATCCCACACTTCGTTATAACTTTGAGCTAGATGGACGTTCCCCTTTTCTTTATTCTTGGAAAATTTCCCACAAAGACAATTTAGGCACAACTTTGCACTAAAGCACTTGCCATAGTTCTTCACAATTTGGTCCCGTTCAAGTTGAATACCTTCACGATCACCGTAGCGTTGAATATAGGCAGTTTTTCATTTTCGGTCTCAACCCCTCGCGGGTATCTTGATGCTTCTATCTTATCCTTCAAGGTGTTAATGTAAAGGTTGAAGAGGTTAGGAAGTCTCTGAAACCTCCATACTTCATATATCTTCAGTATTCTGTACCCGTGACGAATGGCTAGGGACAGCTCAGGACTTGTATATACGCCTCTGATCTTCCTCTGGTTGACTGTGTGATTACTGCCCCCATTTTCCTCCTCTGCGCACTTCACACACAGAGGGAACAGGAGTTTGTGATCTATAACAACGGGCAAGATTGGCATCTATATTCATTTCTACGAAAGAAAGACCAAATTAGTTCGCATTCATATTAGCTGTGAACTCTTCGATGACAGGCAGGGCGGGGCCCACGAGTTTTTAAGGTGCGCCTACGGGCGCACTGCTCACGTAGGAGTATAATGAGTAGAAATAATAGTAATGAATCTTCAACCAGTCCGTAAGTGAAAGTATAGTTTGAAGGGGCTTGTGCGTCATCCAAACAAACTATCGTTGCATTTGAGGGAGTCCAGCAACATCGTATGTTTGATAGCCCTTATTTCTTCGCAATACTGCTCATCGGCTTCCATCTAGGCATCATATTCGTGTTCCCACTAAACCTTGTGAGTGAACTGAGAGGTTATAAGTTGGTCGCGGGTACGGGTATATGCGAGACTGTCGGCAGGAGATCTACCATGGATGTCTTCTATGATACCACGCTCAGCACATGGGCATCCATGCCACCAGCATCCGTTAAAAGAGTGTGCCGTCTTCTCACCAGTGGCGGGGTCCTCGCTTAGACCATCTCCCCCAAAACACGCCCATTGATCTTAATTGCCACTTCTCCCGTGTCGCGCGCATGTTTTATGTATACATCTGTCTGCAGTCGTATGTGTGTGAACCAGTAAATAGCCTTATACCCATAACTGCGAGGAACGTTTCGGGAAATGACGGCTAGCGTGTCTTTAGGCATGGAGTTATTCTTGAATACAGTAAAACACAATGAATCGGTCGTAGTTGCGGCTTCTAACGGATCACAGTTGAAACGGGTTATGTACATCCTTCTAAAGGTTTGAAAGCATACTCTAAGTGCGCGTACGTCATTCACACAATAACGCCCACATTCATCTGCTATATTGTAAGGATTATGCTCATTAAGCCTGTTGTAGTAGCGATCAAATTCTTCACGTTCGCCTGCACTCATGCTGTCATAGTTAAAGTAATGTTTGGGGGATGGTAACCTTACATAATTTAAAGTGAGTGAGAGACACCAGAGTCTACGCCCATCACCTTAGATAGCTTAGCTAATTTACAAGGTGTGAATAAAAGAGTCTTTAAACTGAACATTTCCTCTTATTTGCATCTGTATAAGCTTGTTTCCTCTTTTCAAAGGATCACCTTTAAATATCTCGGAGGACTTGTGTTCAAGCAGTTCCTTATAAAGGAATTGTGTATCAAATTTTGCAGCGTTATGGGTAAGAATATGAAAACGTCATTTTACTGAATTGGTCTGATAGCTTGACAATATAGGACACGAAGAGCTTCACGGAGGTGTCATGGGCAGTCGTCTTAAAAATGTTTGTTCATTTACACATTTGCGACATTCAGCACACTCGACGTTCATGCAGTCGTCACAGATATTGTCTTACAAGTAAATGTAGGATAACCTCTTTGACTTATGCGTCCGTGTAAGACTTCATGTCATAGTATACAGTTATGCAAAGTTAATTTTTAGGTTTGGCGTCTTTCATATAACAAACATGTTTTATACCATCTTCCTTATATTTCTCATAACATGTAGTACAACAAATTTCATCATATTTATGCTCGAATTTTCCCCAACTGTCCCTCATATGAAATATGCCGCACTTGCAAATTCTCATTTTCCTACACATCCCATTTGATTTATGGAGTTCAAAACAGTTATTATTGAAAAATATACGTCTACACACATTACAGCTTCTTCTCAGCCTCATCTACTCGACTTTCACATTTGGAGCTTTTACACTGCTCGCATACCATGTGGCACTCCTTACAATGTTTCACTATATCATCAGCAAACTCGAGACAACCCTTACACAAGTCGTGATGCCTTCCATATTTTCGGCTTTTATCATAACTCGCGTAAAGAACCCTTATATTGCGGATGGGGAGATACGTTGACAATCTAAAAATAAGTAGAGGCTTTGTATGTTCTCTCACACTGCTTTTAAAACATACACAGTCCTACGACGATCGTCCAACCCCAATACAACTATACGCACATCCATTTCCTGCTCTACCCTTCTCAACTCTTCAGGTCCCATATCACATTCAAATTCGAGCCTGCAGTCTGTGGCCAGTTTAAGTGCATGATGCACAACTGCCAGCAGCCAGATATTATATTCAATCGTATTTAGCACAGTAAACATATGATCCAAGACTATTGCTATAAAGCCGCAACCACGATCGGAGTTTATATGCCGTCTGTAAATAGCCTGAGAATTGAAGATAAGTGTATAAGGTGTGGCTGTGTCCCACAACACGGAAAACGTGGTGTACAATATATCTATCTTAAAGCTGTCCATATTAAATTCGGTACTGCTTTGAGACGCCTACATTATACGCCCCAAAATGCACTCCACATCTACGGTAGCCAGACGTCTGTAGGGTATTACTACCCAAAAATCGTCTCTATCCCCATCATCTGACCCAAACACGAAGGATAGTCGCGTCCTGGCTTCACGCCCCTCACTGTTCTGAAGGGCAAACTCCACAATACGTTCAACCACGCGCCACAGTCCGTGTTCAACACTGCTGCTATACATGGCTCGCGGATCGACCCTGACTACGTACCTGTTTCTGGTCAGGGCTGGGGTTGGGGTG
This sequence comes from Bathynomus jamesi, assembly GCA_023014485.1. Classification (NCBI taxonomy): domain Eukaryota; kingdom Metazoa; phylum Arthropoda; class Malacostraca; order Isopoda; family Cirolanidae; genus Bathynomus; species Bathynomus jamesi. The sequence goes on from JAJOZX010000678.1 coordinate 1,050,615, forward strand.
GCGCTGCGGACCAGCTCGAACAATATGCTACTGTCTCCAGATTGAGGTGCTGCTGACGAGGCGGAGGGCACAGCGGGGGGTGGTATTGAATAGGAATAAGTAGGTAGAGTTTTATTTATAGAAGGAGCTACTGTAGGGGTTGTACTGTAAGATGTAGAGGGCTGGGGTTCTATTACATTTTCAGAACTTACTGTGGGTCAAATGGCCGACGAACTCGTGAAGAGTTTTACACGCTTTACACCTGACGTGGAAGGTGTTTCAGCAATGGGGACGTTGTCATGCACTAGCTTTCTTCTCGAATTTTCGAGTGGGGGTGCTAAAGTTGTCGTCGCTGGGGGTTCCTGAACTCTAGTAGGGGTCATGATGCAATCTGTAGCCTCAACAACAACTACACTATCGTCGCTATTATCAACTTCATCTCAATATCTATGATGGGGATATCATGTTGTTGGTACAGTACCTCGTTCTGTCATCATTCACGGTTCTCGAAAAGAAGAAAATAAGGACTGTACAATATAAGGAGCAACACTTAAAATTTTATTATATTTTGTAAATGTTCCACTTAAGAGTATGATGTGTTAGAGATGGTTCCTGTTGAAAAATTCAGGTTCACGAGCCCTTCTACATGCATTATATCCGGCCCTACAGGCTGTGGAAAAACGTGTTTATGTTTAAAATCATTAAACATAAGGAGGAACTGTCCTCAAATTTTGTGCATAAAGTTATATGGTGCTATATGACATACCAGGCCGTATTCAACGAGTACCAAGATGATATTTTGCTCCACAAAGGTGTTTATGATTTTAGTTCGATAAAGGGCAATGAGCACATGGTTATTGTAATTGACGATCTCATGTAGAAATAGATAAAACGTGTGCAGAGACATTTACAGTGTTCTCCCACCATCTTAATATAAGCGTATTCTTCATCTTGAAAAATAGATACATGCGCGATGTATCGCTAAATACACAATATCTAGTCTTATTCACACAACGTAGAGATGTGGCACAAATTGGGATATTATCCAATCAAATGTTCCCGAATCAGCGTTAGAAGTTTTTGGAAGTTAATAAAGACGCTACAAGCCTACATTATGGATATTTGGATTGTGACCTTCACCCACGAAACACGTTTAGGGTGCTTCTAAGAACGAATATATCCCCAAATGAGGCTGAAACGGTGTATATCCCAGAATGGCAGAGGTTAAAGAAATACCGTAAATTAATAAAAATCTATCATCGGCTGCCACGAATATTGACCCCCGACTTTTTAAAATGCATCTGCGAAATCTCTCTTAACGTTATAAAATGCAATGTACCAATGAAACACTCTCAAAAGTCTTGTTTAAGTCGTTACAAGAACATAATACACGCACTCGGTCATAAAAGTCAAACTGTGTGGAAGAAAAAGCGAACTATCGTACAAAGAGGGGATTCATTCCTACCCATCTTATTTTCAATTTTGGGCCCTTTATTGTCTATTTTAATATAATGAAGAAAGTATTCGTGATTCCACACGAGGTGCACGCTTCACTACAAAACACAAAGAGTCCAGATACGATTCTAGAACCCCGTAAAAGCAGACTTAAAAGAATGGAAAGCGAATTGGTAAACCTACTAAACAGTGAAAAGTCTCATGATGAGAAAAGACTCTTATACCAAGAAGTTCCGCAGAAATTTCTTCATGAGTACGAAAATTAAAAGAACCCCGTGGAGTTCCCCGTACTTGTCAAACATGGGGCGATACTGACCATGGCGAACCTATAGACGAACAAATAAAGAACAATGGTGCGAGTCCACAACATCTCGAACATGTAATAAAAATTAGCTCTCCCATACATTGAGAAATAAAGGACAAAGTCTTCATAATCTAGTGAGTGAGGATCCCATTATACAATGGTCCGATTCAGGTGAGGTTGCTATTGAAGGGTCAAAGGTGCATGGTTCGAACATCATTGATGTCGTGCATGATTTGGTGAGAAAGTGGGATAGGCAGTCACCAGCATGATGGGAGCATATTAAAGCTAGACTACAGCAAATAAACGTCCCCAAAACTGATAAGTAACCAGAACAGGTTAAAAGACTTGGGGGCAAGCAATGCATGTACCACAGCTGAACACGCCTTCGCCCCCAACGGTAACATCATTAAAAAGGAAGAAGAGACCAAGCAGCAACGCGCAACCCTACCCCCGCGCATCTAAAATACGCAATGGCTAACATATTAAGAAGAAATTATCGTGACATTTCTAATCCAGCCTCCTACTGGGGTGTTAATAGCCTGTACAGAGGCGTTTATAATGAGGGAATGGAGAAAAAAGATGTTGAGAGGTTTTCGCGTGACCAGGACGCATATACACTTCATAAACCGGTGAGAAGGTTTAAAACTGTCCTGACAGTAGTCGCCAGGTTGATTCTTTTTGGCAGGCTAATTTAACAGACATAGAAAAGTATTCGGTGTATGATGGCAGCTACCGATACATCCTATTCATAATAGATGTATTCTCTAGATCAGGGGTGGCCAGACTTTACTGAGATGGGATCTACTTTCTCCAAAGTTCTCCCTATACAATCCACCAGTCCTGTTATATATATATATATATAGTTACGATAGAAATGTTCTTCGGGAACCTTATCCTCAATAGGAATATGAAAACAAGAGATACGACTCTCAACATTTATTGGCCAAACGTTTCGGTCCACTCAGGGGCCATCTTCAGTGACTAAATAGAAGCATCTAAAAATAATCATAAAACTAAAGTAAATACAAATGTCAAACTGTACGATAATAAAATCTAACAAAAAAAAGTTAAAAAGTTGTTAAAAGTTCAAGTTGTTCAAGTTGTTCAAGTTGGTCTTTATTGGACTTAGAAATTCAGTATCTTAAGAGATTTTTCAACTATAATTTTTATTGTACTTTGACTTTTGAGGCTTTAATTTCTAAATTTTTAAATAACCTATATTCACCTAAAATAATTCACTCCACGGTTCCGAAACAGAAGGTTTATCTTAAGCTTCCATTTTTAGACCAACTAACTTTTCAACTTAATAAAGATGTCCACTTTATTTTGGACAGACACTTCCCTCAATGCGACTTTATAATCATTAATTCTAATTCTAGTTCTCTGCAATCCTTTTTTCGCCATAAAGATCACCTCCCCGTGCTTTTGAGATCCTTTGTTATTTATTTATATACATGTGCGACCTGCCAAAGTCGTTATGTGGGGCAGACTGCCCTACAGTTAAAACTTAGGATTTCGAAGCATTTGGGTTTTTCTTATCGAACTTCTCGCACTCTTTCCACTCCTGAATCCTCTGCTATTCGGCATCATTCAGAGACCCATGACCACCCGTGCCCGCAGGACTCCTTTGCGATTTTGTCGTCTGCTCCTAATTCACTTGATCTTAAAATTTTAGAATCCCTTTTTATCAAGAAATTAAACTTAGGATTTCGAAGCATTTGGGTTTTTCTTATCGAACTTCTCGCCCTCTTTCCACTCCTGAATCCTCTGCTATTCGGCATCATTCAGAGACCCATGACCACCCGTGCCCGCAGGACTCCTTTGCGATTTTGTCGTCTGCTCCTAATTCACTTGATCTTAAAATTTTAGAATCCCTTTTTATCAAGAAATTAAACCTGAACTAAACGATAGCCTTTCCTCGATAAAATTACATACTTCCTAACCAACCAACACCTTTTAAACGCAACCAACGCACTTACTTAAGTTGTTTTTTCCTTTCTCTCCACTTGTTATTTGTAACTTTTACCATCCAGGTTAGTCCTTTTTAAATTTTTAAATTTTAAATTTAACATTTTTAAACTTTTAATTTTTGAAATTTTAGTTTGTTTTAATTTTACTTTTATTTTGTTTTATAATCCAGATAGTTTTTTAACAACTTTTTAACTTTTTTGTGTTAGATTTTATTATCGTACAGTTTGACATTTGTATTTACTTTAGTTTTATGATTATTTTTAGATGCTTCTATTTAGTCACTGAAGATGGCCTCTGAGTGGACCGAACGTTTGGCCAATAATGTTGAGAGTCGTATCTCTTGTTTTCATATTCCTATTGATTATATATATATATATATATATATATATATATATATATATATATATATACAGACAGAGAGAGAGATGGAGAGAGAACAACCAGGAATAAAATGAAGTTGTAGTGAATACTCTTATTTTAGTTTAAAGATAAATGTTAATTTTACAGTCTTGAATTTCGGAATAGCTATAAATTCATTTTAAATTAGTTACCCCTCATAATTCAATTGTGAACCACATTAATACTAATTTTATGTATACTATATTATTTTATTGTATGTAAACATAATTAATTATATATCACAATTGTCAGTTAATTATTTATATTCAAATATTTATTTTAATCTAATACCATGTCCATTTTACAAATAAACAATAGAAATCCAAGGGTTATATTTTCCACCTTTGGTACTGTTGCAGTTTCGCCTAACGGACTCAATACGGCTAGTGAGATAATCACTGGTTGGCACTTAACCAGCGGCAGTGCTTATGGCTACATCATCCAGGTTAACCTATACCGGATAGATGCGCTACGGTCCCCAGCCGTAGCTTGCCTAGGCCAACGACGACGACGTAAACCAACAATTGGTGACTCCGGAGTTGGATTCCCCCCTTTTACCCGAATGACTAGGACTAGACTGTAATGTCGTTCGTGCCCATCACCCCCTTCACCCGAACGACTAGGACCAGACTGTAACGTCGTTCGTGCCCATCACCCCCTTCACCTGAGCGACTAGGATCAGACTGTAATGTCGCTCGTGCCCTCTGCCCCTCACCCCTGCCCGTGCGCTCTGTGCCTGCGCTCGTCTCAACCTCCACTCCTTCGTTGGTAACTTGTCGTCTTGCTTTACGTCAGCAAGCATAGGAGAAGATGCCTGACGACGCTGGTGCCATCTCCCACTTGAGCGTAAAGCTCCCCGTCTTCTGGCCGGGTGATCCATTTATTTGGTTCCACCAATGGAATCACAATTCAACTTGGGAAGGATCACCGCTAGCAGGACGAAATACGATCATGTTTTGTCCTCTCTACCAGCGAGCCATCTCTGAAGTCCGTGACGTCATCGTGTCTACTTCCACGAGTGAGGACCCATACAACGATCTGAAGTCTGCCATCCTGTGCCGCACCACTGTTTCCGAGCGTGAGAACTACATCAGTTAATCTCAAAAGAAGAACTTGGAGACCGTAAGCCCACTCAAATGCTGAGGGCTATGCAGTGCGCTCTAGGCGAACGCGCACAAACCTTCGATAAGGACATCTTTAGACAGTTGTTCTTGCAGAAACTTCCTCCATCAGCTCAGCGTGTCTTGGCCACTATGGATCCTGCTACTCCCAGTTGATAACTAGCAGAACTGCCGACAAAGTAGTGGAGATTGACACAGCTCCGGTCAACAACGTGAACACACAATCGGAACTGGAGTTGAAAGTGGAAGAGTTAAGTCAACAACTCAACCACGTTTGTTCTCTGCTACAAAATCAACGGCAAAGAAGCCATTCTCGGTCAAGATTTACGAAGAGGCATCGTTCGAGTTCCGGGAAGATCTGCTTCTACCACGCCAAATTTGGAAGAAGCTAGGAAGTGGCATCTCCCCTTGCAATTTTTCGTCGGAAAACCCCAGCAGCGAGTCCTAATGGCGTCTAGTACTCGCACTGCCAACCTGTTATTCATAAGGACAGGAACTCTGGTGTCAATTTCTTGGTCGATACCGAGCGTCAGTAAGTGTATTCCCTCAAAATCTGGTCATACGCACTCGGAATCTCCGCCTCTATACGCTGCTAACGGTTCACGCTACCCACGTACGGTACTCAGTCGCGTGAACTAAACTTGGGCCTTCACCGATCCTTCAAGTGGATTTTCATCTGTGCTCAAGTGCAGCATCCCATAATCGGCGCTGACTTCCTCCAGCATTTCAAACTCCTGGTGGATCTTGACAAGCGACGCTTATGCGACCAGGCCACACTGCTTTCTGTTCTTGTCAACAGGTTGCCCTTCCGGACGCCTCGAACTCTGCACTTTCCCTCGTTCCCCCTAATTCCATGTACCAGTGCCTTTTCCAGCGATATCCAGGAATTCTTCAACCGATGCAGATGGGTGATACCATTAAGCACACCATTACCCATCACATTACAACAAAAGGTCCCCCTGTGTTTTGCAAAACCGACGTCTTGCCCCGGACAAACTGAAAGCTGCCAATAGGAATTCCAGCTTATGATAGATCTTGGGATAATAAGACCTTCCAAAAGCAGTTGGTCCTCTCCCCTACACCTGGTCCAGAAGAAGTCAGGAGACTGGAGACCATGTGGGGATTACCGGTTTTTGAATTCGACAACCATCCCGGACCGATATCCGGTACCAAATGTCCAAGACTTTACTTCTCTTCTCCACGGCAAATCTATCTTCAGTAAAATAGATCTCGTTAAGGCTTTCCACCACATTCCCGTAGAGCCTTCGGATATTCCCAAGACTGCAGTTTGTACACCATTTGGGTTATTCGAATTTGTGAAGATGCCGTTCGGGCTACGGAATGCTGCGCAAAACTTTCAGAGGTTTATAGATGAGGTCACCAGAGGCTTAGACTTTGTTTATGCCTACATCGATGATTTGCTTGTGGCAGCTCAACGGAAGAGGAACATAAGGAACATCTTTCACTCCTCTTTCAACGCTTAGAACAATACGGTGTTACTATTAATGCATCTAAGTGTGTGTTTGCACAGCCAACCTTGGAATTTCTTGGTCACACGATTTCGCAGCACGGAATTACCCCCCTTCAGGACAAGTGTGAAGTGATAAAAAATTACCCTATGCCAAATAATCAGCGTGAGTTACGTCGGTTTCTAGGTTTGGTAAATTATTACCACAAGTTCATTAAAACTGTGCAGTGTTCTTGCTCCTCTACACGCTATGATCACACACAAACGCAAGGTAACGAATTGGTATGGTGTAGCGATAGTTTACAGGCGTTCGACAATGCCAAAAATGCTATCAATAGTGCATTGTCTCTGTCTATTTTCCTATCAGTGATGCCCCCCTAACTCTGACGGTCGATGCATCAGATGTTGCGATCGGTGGGGTGTTGGAACAAACCATTAACGGTCAACAAGCACCCATCGCGTTTTACTCGAAAAAGCTGCAGCCAGCCCAAACGCGTTATAGTGCTTTCGGACGTGAACTTCTTGCGATTTACTTAAACGTGAAGTATTTTCAACATTTCCTTGAAGGCCGAGAGTTTTGTGTTTTTACCGACCACAAACCTTTGGTCACTGTCTTCAATAAAACAGCTGTAACCACTCTCCCAGAGTCATCAGGCAACTCGATTATATCTCGCAATTTACCACAGATATCCGCCACATCAAAGGTGTCTTGAACACTCCAGCGGATGCACTTTCAAGAATAGAGATTACTCTGTTACCCTCAGCTCTACACTGTGGAATGCTATTGCACAGGATCAAGATAAGGATACGGAACTACAAGAACTGCTCAGAGAAGACTCCACACTCACTTTCCCTCAAGAAAATGAGTATGCCAGGATTGTCTGTGCCCCTCTATTGCGACGTATCAACAGCTGCTATTCGCCCTTATGTCCCTCCATGTCACAGAAAAGCAGTCTTCACGGATCTTCATAAGCCCTCCCATCCTGGTATCCGTGCTTCGCAACACCTGGTTACCTCTCGCTTTGTTTGGCCCTCGATGCGGAAGGATGTCAAAATTGGACCAAAACGTGCCTTGCCTGCCAGCGTGCCAAAGTCCAAAGGCACACCAGGTCCCCCTTTGACGCATTTCCGCCACCATCCCAGCGATTTGAGGTAATTCATGTAGACATTGTTGGCCCTCTTCCAGTGATTCAAGGCCAACGTTATCTGCTCACCTGTCTCGACCGCTTTTCCAGGTGGCCTGAAGCCATCCCACTTCCTGATATCCAAGCGGACACTGTTGCAAGAGCCTTTCTTCATGGATGGGTATCAAGATTTGGATTGCCGACAAAAGTCATCACTGACCAAGGTCGCCAATTTGAGTCTTCGCTTTGGAAGAAGTTTACCAGCTTGTTGGGTACAGTACATGCGCATACCTGTGCGTATCATCCGCAAGCTAACGGCCTCGTCGAACGCTTCCATCGCCAGCTGAAGTCATCCCTTATGTGTCACGAAGACTCCCATTGGATGGATAAGCTTCCACTCGTGTTGCTTGGTATTCGCTCTGCATTTAAGAGTGATCTGAAGACTACAGCGGCTGACTAGTCTATGGAACAACACTGCGGCTACCAGGTGGCTACTTCACTGCAGGGGATAGTCATGCGATCCTACGGAATTCGCTCAAACACTTTCCTCTCACATGCAGTCCCTTCAGCCTGTTCCCCCTCGATTGACTAGCCAACAGAACATTTGTTTTCCCCAGCCCTCCAATCTTGCACCCACGTTTTCGTTCGTGTACCTCTCCCAAAACGGCCTCTCCAATGTCCATATGACGGGCCCTATGAAGTTCTCCGACGTACGCGCAAATCATTTCTCATCCAGCGCGGTTCCAAGGTCGACAAGGTTTCTATCGATCGTCTTAAGCCTGCGTTTTTGGAATCACCTTAAGCGAGGTACATGTAGCTACCAAAAAGGTCCAGGGAAAATCTGTGTCGTTCGGAACTCTTTGAACTTCCTCTCTGGTGGGGAGTGTGTAGTGAATACTCTTATTTTAGTTTAAAGATAAATGTTAATTTTACAGTCTTGAATTTCGGAATAGCTATAAATTCATTTTAAATTAGTTACCCCTCATAATTCAATTGTGAACCACATTAATACTATTTTATGTATACTATATTATTTTATTGTATGTAAACATAATTAATTATATATCACAATTGTCAGTTAATTATTTATATTCAAATATTTATTTTAATCTAATACCATGTCCATTTTACAAATAAACAATAGAAATCCAAGGGTTATATTTTCCACCTTTGGTACTGTCGCAGTTTCGCCTAACGGACTCAATACGGCTAGTGAGATAATCACTGGTTGGCACTTAACCAGCGGCAGTGCTTATGGCTACATCATCCAGGTTAACCTATACCGGATAGATGCGCTACGGTCCCAAGCCGTAGCTTGCCTAGGCCAACGACGACGACGTAAACCAACAAAGTGAATATAAAAATATATTGCCAAATGCACACATATATATTTTTCATTAAATTTTAACCCCCCAAATTTATTAGAAATTAGGTATACTGGAATAGGAAGAGCTTACTTTACTGATGTGATGATTTGCAATGCAAGCCGTGTGTAGTCCGGATTGTGGCTGCTGATTGCTAGCCTCAAACAAGCATCCAGGTGTTCATCTGTCAGAGTGGCTCGGTATTTTGATTTGATGATATTCATGTGTGAGAACATTCACTCACAAAGGTAGGTTGATCCAAAAAATGCTGTCAAGTACATGGCACTTTTTCTGACACTCGGATACTTTTCTTCAATAAGTAGGTGCAAAAAGTTTCCTTCTGAAGACCTGGATTTGATTTGAATGTCGTTTCGCAGAGTGAAAATTTCATTCTAGATTGCAGGCATGTCCATATTAAACAATAAGGCCATTTTTGATGCAATATCATCACTGTCAAAGTTTGCACCAAATGGGAGGCACATGAATGTTGTTACAGGTTCTAGTGTTCCTAAGTCTTGGAACCGTCTGTTGAAGTCTGTAATAACATTCTGCAACTGTTCAACGTATCGAGCACTGTCAAACTGGTCGCATTCTTTCCTCTGACTTTCCAGCTCTGACATCATGTTTTTGAAGTTCCGCAGTTGGTGTCGCTGCAGCTGTGAGGATACCAGTTCTAGTTTTTGTTTAAAAGCATTCACTGAGGTAATCCTTTCAACAATAGTTTTGTTTTTACCTTGCTAAGTTCAGCTGATATAGAAAATCAGTGTTGTCAGTCAGAAAAGCTAAATCTAAGAACCACACTTCGTCTTCCAACTCTTTGTAATATGTTTCTTTTAACTTCAGAAAGTCTTTAATTTCAGGTAAGAGATCCCTAAACCTCTGCAGGAATTTACCTCTACTTAACTACCTGACATCAGTGTGCAACAAAAGGTCAGTGTGTTTTGCTTTATGTTCTTCTAGCTGAGACCGGAAGAGACGCCTTTGTAGACTTCTCGCCCGAATAAAACACACAATCTTATGGGAAATATCCGTAATTTCTTTAATATTCAACATTTTACCACACAATGCTTGTTGGTGAATTATGCAGTGATAATTAAAGAAGTTTGGAAACCTTTTGTCACTTTTGCACAGGGCGATGAACCCATTGGAGCGGCCAGTCATAGCAGGTGATCCGTCAGTTGTTATGCTCACAAGCTTGTGAAGTGGGAATTGTGTGTCGTTAACAAACCCACTGAATGCATGAAAAATGTTCTCACCTCGAGTTTTCCCTCTTAAAGGTAGGATTTTAAGCAGTTCTTCTTTGGCAGTCATATCTTGAAACATGATTCTAATAAAATTGCATAAATGTGATGTGTCGATCACATCTGTCGAGTCATCAAACTGAAGTGAGAGGAACACGCAGTCATGTATGTCTTTCTTCAGTTGTTCCACCAAATTCTCATCCATTACTTCACAATGCCGCATCAGTGTTTCTGGATTTATTACTGAAATTCTGAAACAAAGACTCTGCTGCGTCTGTAAATGCTTCTTTGAATATTTCTCCATCCTGAAAAGGTTTCGTGTGTTTCGCAAGTACACGGCTCACCCAAAATGACGCAATCGTTGCTGCTTTCGATTTTGTGTTAGGCCCTGTAAAGATAGACTGCTGAGCACTAAGTTGAGACTTAAGTTCGTTGACTTTTCTCTTACATAATTCACTTTCAGATGGGAAATCACTGTCATACCGCTTGTGAATAGTTTTGAAATGCCTCTCTAAATTCCCCTTTTTGACGAAAGCGACACATGCAGGGCAAATTAAACACACACATTTGGAGTTTTTCATCGTAAAAAAATATGCCATCTCCCACTCACTGTGAAAGCTGTAAGTTTTTTGCTTCTTGGCACTTGGTCCAGCACTCATTTTAACGGTGTTAATGCAACTGGAATGGAGAGTGACCTTCACCACCGATTATTCCAAATGACTGACCAGTCACTTAAGTGACACATGCTCATAACAGCTCACCTTACCGCGGTATGAAATTTTGGCAGAAATTAAAGTTAGCGGTATCATTTTCTGTGACATTAATTAAATATCTCTCAGAATTATTAAAGTTAAACTTTGTTATTTTTGTTAAATGACTGGTAAACACAAAGATAATTCCACTGAAAAACAAATCTCCTGAAACAGATGCTAAAGCTGCAAAAGCGCTGATGTTGAAGGAAAACAGGATTCCTAGCTATTTTTGTACGGAGAGGGGGAAAGAATTTATAGGCCGAGCTTTTCAGGACATGTTGGCATAGTTCAGTATCAGTTATTACACAAGCAATTCTATAAATAAGGCATCTATAGCCGAAAGAGTTCAGCGTACCATAAAGGAACGCATGCATGGCTATTTCACACAAAAAAAACACAGTGAGATATATCGACATTATGGAGTCACTGATTTCAGCCTACAACCGTTCACACCACCGAACGAAATTTTAAAAAGAGGTACGCCTACAGAACGTAAGGTGAGAAAAGATAATCGGAGAGCACCACCACGCTCTGTGCGTTTAAGATCAATGATTATGTAAGACTGTTCCGTTCGATGAATAAATGCGAAAGGATTTGAGCAAGGCTGGACTCGTGAGATTTTTAAAGTTAGAGCTATGAGGCCTAAAGACGAGGTGATGTATTATGTAAAAATGAACAATGACTAATCCATATTCATTTTTACATAAGAAACCAAAATCGCCTAAGCGAGTTTTGGATAAAAATTGTATTTGTAGCTTCCTATTTTTGTTTGTGTCATAACCTTACGATCTCCCATTTCTATGGTTTAGTCGTATCCATTTTCCATTTTTCATTTTTGTTATAGAAGTTATTATAATTAATTATGATTGTCTTGCATCTCACCCTCGACCCTAGATTATGCATACACATTACATGTAACAGGATTGGAACCCGTAGTTGTACTTCTTAGTCATTAATACCCACTCTTTGTCTCTAATTCGTTCTTGTAAGTCTTCCTAATAATGATTTGTACTATACGTACAAATTCAATAACTATGACGTCACATTTTCCCGTCATTAATTTCCCTTCATCATATCTCTAGTATTCAATGTATGAAAATTCTTTATCATAATAAAAACTGTACACTCTATAGAAGTCATTATTTATATGTTATGTAGTATAAATATTATTATTCAACCATATTCATCCATACCGTATGTGCCCATGTACTTTGTATTATATTTCTAAAATCTTAATTGTCTATTAATATGAAACACTGTAACAAAACAAAGTTATAGTAACTGTTTAATTATAATTAACTGTAATACTTTTAATTTAATATAATGTAATGTACTTTAATGAAACTGTACTTAATGATGTAATGTACTTTAATGAAACTGTACTTAATGATGTAATGTACTAAATAACGTAGTCAATGTACTTTAATGAAATTGTAGTTAACGATAATAAATGAATTAATAATTATAATCATAGTTACAGTAGACCAAAATTACAGTGTACTCAATGTCCGACCCGACATTATGTCGCCATAAGGAATGTCGAATCGGCAATACTGTTGTTATGTATTTTTATATTATTTTTCCGTTGTGATAAATTTTGATGTGCTTTCTACTTTGCCAAATAATTGATGACCTGTTGTTTTTTAAAATCTCATAATCATTTTTTTAGATTTAGCTGAATAATGAATCCTGAGTAACTTTTGCCATGTCATGTTTTGTATACATTCTTTCTTCATTATAAATGTTGAAGTCATGTCTTGCCTAAGCATTTAATTGTAAATCTTAAACCTTTAATTTTTACTCATATGCATATTTTAGTGTAAAGATGCATAGTTCAATTTCCACTTTTAGTTAACTTGGCAGATCATGATAACATCAGATCTGAAAATACGCAGTTTAAGATAAAAATATGGCTTCATCTTCAAATATCTTGTTTATTCGTTTAAACCTTACACAGCTAAAAGATTTACTTTATTTTCAAATATTGTGCAAAATAATACAGCCTCTTCAACATTTAATAATGATGATGTTAGTAGAATTGGGGTATATAAAGCCCACCAATTTCTTCCATGTTTGTTCTGATACCAACTACGAGGCTGAGCATTACCTGTAACAGTTTAGGAGTAAACACAGTAAGAAAAAGTCTTTACCTTCTCCTTCGAGCCGTGCGCTCTTCAGAAAACTTAGTCATTAGAATCTCCGGATAAGCTACAAGAAGAATCGGAGAGAAACCCCAAAGAATTTAATAAGCCTCTCAGAATCCTCCGAGCCACTAAAGAAGAACTCGGAGTAGTATAGAAGAAACTACTGCAAGTAACATATCCGTTGCTGCCTCCTAACCAGAACCCCCGTCGACTCCGAACCAACCCAGGGCCATAGACGGAGGGGTTAACATTGTGGCGACCCTGCATCAGGATAAAAATCAAGACGACCCAAACACATAGAAGATATTGGCATAACAGTCTGGCGAGTCTGTAGCCAAGAGGTTAACATTGTGGCGACCCTTTGCCAGGATAAGAAAAAGATTTTTAGAAGAAGATTTTAACAAGAAGATTTTAAGAAGAGGCCACTCTTTGGCCAAGATAGAAATTACCCTGCATCAGGATAAACACATAGAAGAGGATCTTAACAAACTGGCGACCCTTTAACCAGGATCTTCACGACTCCAGGATTCTTCCAGTCTTCCAGACCCTGGAACCAGAACCAACACCCAGTTGGCCGGCGTGTCACGACTTCTAGTTCGTCACATCCACCCAGTTGACCAGCGTGTCACGACTTCTAGTTCGTCACATCCACCCAGTTGACCGGCGTGTCACGACTTCTAGTTCGTCACATCCACCCAGTTGACCGGTGCGTCACGACTTCTAGTTCGTCACATCCACCCAGTTGACCGGTGCGTCACGACTTCTAGTTCGTCACATCCACCCAGTTGACCGGCGTGTCACGACTTCTAGTTCGTCACATCCACCCAGTTGACCGGCGTGTCACGACTTCTAGTTCGTCACATCCACCCTTGAACCGGTGCGTCACGACTCCAAGTTCTGCACGCCTAGTTTTCATCCAGGAACAAGTGGCCAGCCAGACACGTCTTCAGGACACACCTCAAAAGGATTTCGCCATAGGAATCTTGTTAAGTATAAAACTTTTTTTAAAAAAAAATAATTTCTAAACATTTGAAAAGTCATTATTATTAACAATTAATATTTAGTATTGAGCCAGAATTAACAGTGAACACAGTGAACACTTCAGACACCAGTGATACATTTTTGTTTTATTGAAAACAATATTGTCACAGAATTATTTTCACAGTTATTTTCAGTTATTTTTACTATTCTAGTTAGTATAGTATAATTTTATTTTATGTATCAAACAAAATAGTATCGTACCTTCGTGTACATTCGAGTGAAATGTTGTTTACATTTTATATTTTTGTTTGCAAATTTTTTTCAAATTATTGAATTGAATTGACTTGCAAATTAAGAAACAGAGTGTTATAGAGAGTTTATAGAGTTAGAGAGTTACTTGATAAGAGTTCAAGTTAGTTTCAGAATACTTGATAAGAGTTCAAGTTAGTTTCAGAATACTTGATAAGAGTTCAAGTTAGTTTCAGAATACTTGATAAGAGTTCAAGTTAGTTTCAGAATACTTGATAAGAGTTCAAGTTAGTTTCAGAATACTTGATAAGAGTTCAAGTTAGTTTCAGAATACTTGATAAGAGTTCAAGTTAGTTTCAGAATACTTGATAAGAGTTCAAGTTAGTTTCAGAATACTTGATAAGAGTTCAAGTCAAATGTTGCATCTAAGAGGGACAACCGCCCCAGAGATTACAGAAGTTAGTTTAAAAAAAAAAAAGTTAGTTTTGAAAAAAAAAAAGTTAGTTTTGAAAAAAAAAGTTAGTTTTGAAAAAAAAAGTTAGTTTTGAAAAAAAAGTTAGTTTTGAACAAAAAAGTTAGTTTTGAACAAAAAAAGTTAGTTTTGAACAAAAAAGTTAGTTTTGAAAAAAAAAGTGTTTTGAAAAAAAAAGTTAGTTTTGAAAAAAAAAGTTAGTTTTGAACAAAAAAAGTTAGTTTTGAACAAAAAAAGTTAGTTTTGAACAAAAAAAGTTAGTTTTGAAAAAAAAAGTGTTTTGAAAAAAAGTTAGTTTTGAAAAAAGTTAGTTTTGAAAAAAAAAGTTTTGAAAAAAAAGTTAGTTTTGAAAAAAAAAAAAGTTAGTTTTGAGAAAAAAAAGTTAGTTTTGAAGAAGACGAAAAAGGGGTTGGCAACTCGTGGTGTTAAACATAGAAAGACAAAAAAAGAAATATTCTAAGCGCCTGAAACGTATGGTTGATCACTTTTTTAACTGATATAAGCTAAGGCTGTTGCGCTCGTGGATCATAGACTGATTGCTACTTGCCGAGAGGGGTATCACTATTTCTGACGCGCCATGGCACATTTCATCCGTCCGAGAAGTTCGCAATGTTGTAAATCGGAGCTGGCCCTGTTTGATATGCCTCCTACACAAACGTCTATAGGAAACAGCGACTTTATTACAGTTAACGCGCTAAACACTATTAGCTCACCGAATGCTTCTATGGAATTCCTGATTCGGAGCTCAGGCCCCTACTTTTTTGACCCATGCTGTGTACACATGTACTCTAAACCAGTGTTTCCCAACCGGGGGCCATATGGCTCCCTGGGGGCCATGGCACATTTGAAGGGGGCCACAGGAAAATGTTATTTTGTAAAATAGAGTTAAATCTGCATATTACCTACTGAAAATAATGCTTATGGGGGCCACGGGAAAAAATAAGGTTCCTAAGGGGGGCCATAAGCCAAAACCGGTTGGGAACCACTGCTCTAAACTACGAATAGCGCATTCAGATGGGTCGGACTGCGAAAACGACTACGTCGTATATCCAAAGAGAAACTTCCTACACACCATATTCAGCCAGTGTGACGTGTATTTAAATCAGGTCAACATCTCTGCAGGGTCTGGTTACTACCACCTACAATCCTTTCTTGAAAATGTACTCAACTTTTCAAAAGAAGCGAAGGACACCTTTTTAAATGGCGAAGGTTATTATCAGGCTAAAGATGAAAGTAGTGTAAAGAGTAAGTTTAAAAAATCTAAAAAGAAGATTTACGACTGCTATGGACGGCTGCACACGAATTTCACGTTCCAGGAGAAGTTGCTTGTGAATGGGGTCCATATGAAATAATTAAAACTCACCCGTACGAGCCCTGAGATTTGTTTATATCTGGGTGCTGAGCAAGAAGAGGGTGCTAAGCCTGTGGTGATTCATACTAAGCAAATGGAAATTGAGAAAAATTTACTCCATGCCGCAGTGAAATACCCAATTAATAGAGTTCAGATTTAAGTTTTTATAGTCCCTTCAGGTTTAACTTCTAAGCAAATAGAAAATGTTGCTTTCAGTATTGTGCCTAAAAGGCTATTAATTGAAACGCAGGAACACGCTTCTGTGAATGGAAAATATCAGAAATCCGCATTTAAATTCGAAAATTTCGGCCTTAAAAATGTAACTTTGTGTGTCAACGGGGTAGCTTTAAGTGGGACATTGGAAATGAGTTATTCTACAGATGACGAGTTTTCACTCGAGAGCGTATAACAACCTAGCGCAGAGCGTTGGTGGTTGTGACGATTTAGGAACCCGTGTAACGCAGAATGAATTCGTCGAGAGATCGAGCCTTTACCCCGTTTAACCTCTCACTGGACTTCAGTTGGAGTATAAGCATACACATAAGCCCAAAGCAGAGCGGTAATATGTCACTCAGGTTAGAGTTCGACAAGCCGATAGTCGCGCCTGTTAGCGTAGTAGTTTATCTTGAGTCGCAAGCTCTAATCGAAGTTGACAGGTTTAGTGGCGTAGTGACGGAATTTTAAAAATGGACACGGTTACACTCCAGAGAGCAATGATGAATGACCGATTCACGTGTGACAAATTTATCGGCGTGTTTGCAAAGAATGAAAAGGTGAAACTTCCACCCATGAGAGACTGCGGCGCACTTATTGTGAATATAGATATTAGCAGTAGAGAAAGGATCCATTGGATAGCCGTTTATTTTAAAAATAGGAAGCAAATGTACTACTTTAATTCACTGTGTGAGCAGCCATGGAATGATGCTATTATTGTAAAATTTCTCGAACATCTCCAAGTTCCACAAATAGTTTGGAATCCCTACCGTTTCCAGAGTTTGTACAGCAACTCCACTGCTTTAAAAAAGGTTCTTTCCCTTCAAATTAGGCAGTACTTCTCTGATTTCCTACGGAATAATTACTGCTTCCGTGGCCGGGGCCCTTCTGAGTGTGCAGACCGCATCACAGAGGTGATTCTCTCGGGCATGGAGACGTACATTCCATATTCTATTTCTACTACTAATGCAAAAAACCTTGATTTAACTTTACTTGCTCTAATGTTATCCGCAACAGAGAGGAGTCTTTCAGAAGGTACTGTCGCCATCGAACTCTTACCTCTCACTCAGGTTATATTTCTGTAAGGAATCGTGAAAATCTGTCCTTCGACTCGCCAAAAATTCCTTCATCCGATAAAAATTTGAAAATCTATCCAAGTCTAATTCTCCTCACTTATTCTGCATCTAGCTATGAACCTCTTCAACAACTTTACTTCCTCTTCTTTCCCTCCTTTTTTCCATTCCGACGGCACAGTTGCCGTCTCTTCTGACAAAGCTAAACTCTTCGTTCAAATTTCGCTTACATTTCAACCCTGGACGATTCGGGGGCTGTTCCTCCATCTCCTCCCCCATCTAACTTTATTATGTCTGAAATTAGAATCTCTTCTATAGATGATTTTTCTGCTCTATCTGGGCTGAACTCTATGAAGGCGTAAGGTCCTGATGGTGTTTCTTTTGTTGTTCTTGAGAACTGTGCTTCTGTGCTAACACCCTGCATAGGCAAACTCTGTCTTCTTTGTCGTTCACCTGGTACTTTTCCTTCCTACTGGAAGTTGGCTTTCATTTAGTCTGTCCCAAAGAAGGGTGACCGCTCTCAACCCTCCAACTATCGTCCAATTGATTTGAGTTCTTACCTTTCCAAAGTTTTTGAACCTATCCTTAATAGGAACATTCTTAAACACCTTTCTTCTGACAATATTTCAGATCGTCATTATGGATTTCGCATGGGACGCTCTACTGCCGATCTTCTTGCATATCTCTCTGACTCTTTGTCATACTCCTTTCGGAATTTCGATGAAACTTTTGCTATTGCACTAGAAAATATCGGAAGCTTTTGATAGAGTCTGACACAAATCTTTAATTTCGAAACTGCCCTCCTTCGGTTTCTATTGTTCTATCTGTGCCTTCAGCCCTAATTTCCTTTCTGGCCGATCCATAGCTGCAGTTGTAGATGGCCACTGTTCTTCTAAAGCTATTAACAGTGGTGTCCTCAGGGTTCTGTCCTGTCACCCACTTTTTTCCTTTTATTTATTGATGATCTTTTAATTCACACTTCCTGTCCTATTCACTCCCATGCCGATGATTCCACTCTTCTCTTCTTCACCCGCTTCCCAAAGCGTCCCTCACAACAGTTGCTTCATGATTCGCGTGGGACGGCGATGGGACACCTGACCTCTCATCTTTCTGCTATATCTGATTGGGGCAGAGGAAACCTTGGGGCTTTCAATGCCTCAAAAACCCAGTCCCTCCATCTGTCTACTCATCACAATTTTCCGCACGACTATCCCCTTACCTTCAACAACACAAAACTTAATCCTTTCCTCTTCTTTAACGTTCTTGTCGTTTCCTTTTCTCGTGATCTTTCCTGGAAAGATCACATATACTCTCTTTCTAAAACTGCTTCCAAGAGGTTAGGTGTGCTGTACCGCCTCCGCAGTTTCTTCACCCCCACTCAGTTGCTGTCTCTGTACAGGGGTCTTGTTCGCCCCTGGATGGAGTATGCTTCTCACACAGCTGTACTTGACCTGGTGGAATCAAAGGCTTTTCGTCCCATCAATTCACCGCCTCTTACTCACTGTCTTCACTCCCTCTCTCTTCGCCGGAATGTTGCCTCACTCTCTCTTTACTATCGCTATTATAAAGGACATTTCTCTTCTGAACTCTCTAACTGCATGCCTCCTCCTTTAAGGAGAGCACGCAGTACCAAACTTTCCACACTTCCTCATTCATTTTCTGTCCAACTATCTAATGCTCAGGTTAACTGGTATTTTCAGTCTTTCATCAACTCAACCGATCAACTCTTGAACAAACTTCCTCAATCCATTTTTCATCCTGTCTATGACCTCCCCTCCCCTCAAACGCAGTTTCGAGGCATCTCAAAAACCCCGGACGTTGATTTTGGCTCTCTTCCTCTTCTATGAGAGGGGCGCTTTTGTGGGCATTTGGCATTGGCAAGTTAATTAAAGCAGTTAACTAGGCAGGTATAGGATTACGGTTGTCGGAGGCCGAACCTATACTAACGTTGAAGACGTTAGTAAGTTGAAGGGTGAGGTTAGGAACATAGTTTCTAGTATACGTAGCTTATCGGGATGGTTAGAAAGAGTTGAGGAAGGGGTTAAAGTAGGCCCGAGATTAGTAGACGGGGAGGGATTTAGAGTAGTTAACCCTTCGTGGGCTAGGTGGGACCGACTAACAAAGAAGACTATGTGGGGTCACCCATACCCCAAACTTCAATGGTGAATTTCTGCCATATGCTTAAGTTTATATACACTAAAGTTTGTACATATGTTGCCCAGGACACGGGACGTGGAGCCAATTCACCATGTGTCCCTTTTTTTTTTTAAATTT
Organism: Bathynomus jamesi; assembly: GCA_023014485.1. Lineage (NCBI taxonomy): Eukaryota > Metazoa > Arthropoda > Malacostraca > Isopoda > Cirolanidae > Bathynomus > Bathynomus jamesi. Next base: position 1,070,550 of record JAJOZX010000678.1, read on the forward strand.
ATTTAAGAATTTTTTAACTTAAAGAATTCAGCACTCAGAAACACTTTATATATTCACAATATAGATTATAGAATAGAAAGAAAGAGAAACATAGAACATATGAAACAATGTTTACTGTACACAGTCATCACATACATAGTTGGAGTGACTTTCGCAAAGAGGCACATCACATTTTGTGTATGACTTTCTCGTCTTCTTATCCATCTTCCTCTGGCACTTTCTACATCTCTTCCTACCTCCTGGATTAGGCCTTGGCTGGGGTGCTGCTTCTACCTCATCCATAAATGCTTCCATAATATGCTATAACATGCTTTGGCAAATATCTTCCAGCTGACTCAAAACGTTTCTGGATTGCTGGTTTGCAGAGCTGTTCTGCTAAGTCTGCCAGAAATTTCCCTCGCCTTTGATTCCCTCGATACACATCGGCGGTTTTCTCCATGAAACAGCAAACTAGCATTGTAAGCTGCAACATCTACCATCCAGTAGAAGATAACTAATGGCCATCTGTTTGTTATACGCTTACATGAGTAAGTTTTGATAAGTTGGTCTAATCGATCAACAGCTCCTTTTGTGGCATTGTAATCAGAATTACATCAGGTTTGAAAGGTTCTTCCTGCTGCTTTTTTTGTTCGAAATGCATGGTGCTTAATAACAGAACTGCCTTCCTTACCTTTGGGACATAGCTGCATATCATAAGATGCTGGTCCCTACTAAAGCAGGTTGTCAGTGGTAACATTTCTTCCTGACTTCACAATAGTTGAAGTAAGATCTCGAACAACTCTTTGGGCTTGGTGGCGTTCTGGACCTTCAGGACCTTTTCCACTGTATATCTGGCCATTTAGAAGATACCCATTCTTAACGTCGGCCATACTCCAAACCTTTATGCCATACTTATCTGGTTTAGATGGCATGTATACTTTGAATGAGCATTTCCCTCGAAATGCGAGTAGAGATTCATCCACAGTTACATATGTGTTGGCTTTATAGTTTATTTGACATGCTTCAATAAACTTCTGCCAAACTTCGAATATAGGCGCCAACTTGCCTTGTTCACCATTCCTTCGTTCTGCACGAGTAGTCATGTTATCAAATCTTATTGACCTTTTTATTTCTTTGAAACGGTCACGGCTCACAGAAGCACGATAAATTGGTGGACCGGTCTTAGTACCAAATAATTCATCAACTGGGCGGAAGCTATCGTTGTCCAGCCTATATCTGAGATGAAGTCCTAGCCATGCCATCAGCTCAATAGAATCCAGCTGTTTACATTTTTCACCATAGAGAGCACCACCTTTTTGATTTGTTGCATCGAGAACCAATTCAACAATTTCATCTGTGATAAAGAAGATGAAAGTAGCAGATGCAGCATGCGTAGGTACACTTTCATGAGCACCACCTTCTTCACGAACAATGTTTTGCCTCACATTTCGTCTAAGCCGGGGAGGCTCAGTGCACCACACAAAGTTATCTTTCCCTAACACAATATTGTCATCATCATCATCATGATCGCTTGCATTGTCACTATCAAAATCACTAAAGTCACGGTCAGAAGATTGTTCAACATATTCATATTCATTAGCATCAGAGAAGTCTGCTTCTGATTCACTATCATCTGACAAATTTGGTTGGTCTACATCTACATCTCCCTCTCCCGCCCTGCTAGGAGCATAAAACGACGATATTGGCATTGACGTTACCATTAGAATGAAAATCTAAGAAAATTTATGAAAAAATCTGAAATTTTTTTTTAAATAAATTAGTCACATTGCAGGCGAGGTGGGGTAAGGCAGACCCTATTCAAGTTTGCTAACCTGTCACTTTCAAATGGTGTGACATTTTTCTCTTATATTTTGTGAGTATATACCATACCTACATACAATAAAAGTCATAGATGACCAGGCTCTAAAAATAATATTTGAATGAATGGCAGATTTTTGAAATATGCTTAGGGACCAGTGGACCCCATCAGCCCACGAAGGGTTAAGGGTGGAGCTAGGACACGTACATGAGGTGATAGGAATCCCTCCCTTTCGAGGTTTCGAACCCTTTCTCCCAGACGGATAGGGATGTGAATGAGGGGAAAACTATTTTAATTTGGGACTCCTTAGTGCGTCATATGGATAAGGAGTTCGTTGAACGGAATCCAACCAAGAGGAGGAGGGTCTTTCTACCAGGGGCCAGGGTTGACAGAATTAGAGACGATGTAGATAGATTGATGTTGCCTCCCGTCACTCAATGTTGGTGACGATGGTAGGGGGCAACGACTCGTATACGCCCGATACGAGAGTACCTGACCTTGTGGAAAGGTACAGGGGGTTAATTAGGTTCCTGAAAGCAAGATCAGACAGGTCTTTACTTCTAGGTCTTACCCCTAGGCACGGTTTAGGGCTTAGGATTACGTCAAAAACACTATTTTTGAACATTAAGCGAGAAGAGATTTGTGCTCAGGAAAATGTACCCTTCGTAAAGCTGTGGTCAGAATTTAGTGATCCTAGACTTTTTATTAAAGATGGGGGTGCGTTTCAATGAAATAGGAAATGTTAGGCTAGGTAGGTTAATCAATGAGAACGTTCAAAAACTGTATAGGTCGAAGCCCTCTTTAAACGTTTTGGGTCCGGGAAACGCCGGCCCGACGTGAAAAATAGTTTAAAACGCCGATCCGTGGTAAAAAATAATTTAAACGTCTTTTATTGTAACGCGCGTAGTATTAGAAATAAATTGAACGAATTTAAGGAGATAATTTATTCTGGCAACTACAATACAGTTGCTCTAACCGAAACGTGGTTAAATATCGTAATTCGGGACTTGTTGGGGAAACTTGATATTGTGGGTTTTAAACTTTTTACTAATGATAGGTTACATACGATTGGTGGCGACGTTTTGTTGTACATATATTCGAATTCCCTTAGGGAAATCGAGGTTAAGATAGATTTTCCGGCAGCAATTAATGCGATATGCGTTGAAATTAGGGCGCGTAGTATTAGCTTTAATTTTGTTGTTGTTTATAGTCCTCCCGTTCAACCCCTCGATACCTATACTAGATTCTACGCACTTCTTGGTAACTTTATTAATAATTGGGATAGTATCATTGTCGGAGACTTTAACTGCCCTAACGTTAATTACGAGACTTTTACTGGTAATGTTGAGGGTTTGAGAGTGATTGAGTTCATGGAAGATATTTGTTTACGACAGATGGTTACCGAACCAACGCGCGGTGACAATATTTTAGACGTGGTGATGACGAACGACGAAAATATAGTGGAAGGTTTGGAAGTAGGTGAGAGTTTGGGATGTAGTGATCACCAAATTATTAGGTTTAAGCTATTGAGAGAAAACAGTAAGGATAGTATAGAAGTCCCTGATTTTGGTAGGGCTAATTTTGATAGTTTTGCGGACTGGATAAGAGTAGTGGACTGGGATAATTTATTTATGAATAATGACGCAAATTTTCATTGGGAGGCGCTGATAGAAAGTTTTTTTTATATAGAAAGGGAGTTTATTCCGCGTAGGCCCAAGCGCTAGTAATCATGGTAGGCCCAAGTGGTGGACTAGAGAAACAGGCGAGTTCATAAATGAGCAAAACAGAGCGTATAGATTTAATAAGCGCAATGACACGGTAGCTAACTTTAATAGATATATCGACCTTGGATGTCAGATTAAAAGATCTGTTAGGAATGCTAAGCGTAATTTTGAGGTACTTGTAGCTGCGGATAGTAAACATAATCAGAAAAAGTTTTTCGACTACGTCAATAATCGTAAGCCGATAAAAGATAATATAGGCCCTCTAGTGGACGCTAACGGAGCTTTGGCTTCCGACGATCAGGCAATGCAGGGTATTTTTAACAACTTTTTGCGATAGTTTTTACCGTAGAAGACGTAAATAATGACCCCCGACGTTGGCGATATCGTCTCATTTAGCAGCGAGACTATTTTGAATGAAATATCTGTTTACAAGGATGAGATTGCGCATTATATCGCTAAGCTAAAAGTTAGCAAGGCTCCAGGCCCTGACGCGCTTTATCCTAGACATTTGAAAAATTTGAAAGATGTTATTTTATGCCCATTAACAAAAATTTTTAATAAGTCATTAGAAGTGGGATTATTCCTGAAGACTTTAAATTAGCTAACGCTACGCCCATTTTTATAAAAGGCAACCGCACAGTAGTTAGAAATTATAAACCTTTTAGCTTACCGTCAATCGTCGGTAAACTTTTGGAATCCGTAGTTAGGGATCGTATCGTCGATCACTTAGAAAGTCGCAATTTGATTAATAGTAGTCACCATGGGTTTCGACGCAATAAATCTTGTTCAATTAATTTGTTAGAGTTTTATAACGAAATAGTGCGCAAATACGATATGCATAGAGCGGCCGACGTTATTTATTTGGACTTTTAAAAAGCGTTCGATACAGTTCCGCAAAGATGATTAATTGCGAAGGTTAAAGCGCACGGTATACGTGGTCATGTAGCTAGAGGAATGGCTTCGTGCCAGGAAACAGAGGGTCGTTGTTAATGGCAGGGAATCGGGGTGGCTGGAGGTACGTAGCGGTGTCGCACAGGTTTCAGTGTTAGGCCCATTTCTATTTGTAATCTAAATTAACGACATAAATGTAGGCTTGACCAGTAACGTGTCAAAATTCGCGGACGATACTAAAATAGGCGGTAAAGTTCTTAACGTGGACGACAGAAATAGGCTCCAAGACGATGGAAATAGGATTATGGAGTGGATGGATAAATGGCTGATGCAATTTAACGTAGACAAATGTAAAGTTTTGCATCTAGGTTCTCGTAACAATAATTACACGTACACGGTGGACAATACATAGTTAGCGAGCGTTGATGACGAAGTACATTTAGGCGTACTCGTATCTAAGGATTTAAAAGTTTGGAACCAGTGCCTGGAGTTTTTGCGCAAAAGCTAATAGGATGTTAGGCTTATAGCGCGTAATTTCGAATTTAAATAGAAGAATATTATATTGCCCCTTTACAAGTCCCTAATCAGACCTCACTTAGAATATACCGTTCAGTTTTAGTGCCCATATTTGCGTGAGGATATTGATAGGTTGGAAAGGGTTCAGCGACGCGCCACGAAACTAATTCCGTCACTACGCAACAAGTCTTACGAAGATAGGATTAAAGAGTTAGACTTGCATTCACTCGAGACTAGGAGATTAAGGGGGGAGCTAATTGAATTTTTCCAAATCGTTAATAAAATTGATAACATAAATTTGACAAATTGTTCATTTTCGAGAATAACAATACTCGTAATAACGCATTTAATTTACGTTGTAAGTGTTTCATTACTAACATCGCAAAAAAATATTTTACGTTTAAATTAATTGATAAATGAAATAATCTTCCGCGTCCGTCTTGAACTCTACCAGCGTTAATGTTTAAAAACCGTTTAGATAGGCATTTTAAAAATGTTAACGTCGTTTAAAATAATAAAACAATTAGCAACAAGAGCTGTTGGGGTTGATGGTCGAGGTTTGAGTCCGTTGACGATTGATGCCAGCTTGTAACATGCCAGCGTGTGATGTGCCATCGATAAATTTATATTATTAAAAAAAAAAATTGGATATTAATGTAGTATTTTCATATAACAATATTGTTAAAAATATCATAGTTAAAAATAGCCCTACCAATAACTCAGGCATTATCTATAAAATTGATTGTAAACAATGTGATTCCTTTTACATTGGTCAGACGGGAAAGGATTTGCACACGCGTGTAAAACAGCATCAATATTCCGTTAGAATGGGACAGTCGTCCAGTGCCCTTTTTGTCCATTTGTCAGAGCTATCTTATTGTATTGATTGGATTAATGCTTCAGTTTTGTTTCACTCTAGCAACATTGTTAATAGAAATATTCTTGAGTCTGCTATTATCCAACTTATAAAATAACTTTAACATGAGCAAAGGTTTTTTTCAACTTGATCCCGTTGTTTTGAATTCGTTCAGAATGTATTTAGACAAGAAGGGCAGAGTGCTAAAACTTCAGTAATTTTCCCTTATAAATTTGTATGCTCCTCTTACAATTTATTTTTATTTTTTATTTTTTTTGTGACATATATATCATTCAGGCATTATCTATAAAATTGGTTGTAAACAATCCATTTGATCTTGTGTTGAATTCGGTCAAAGTGCTACAATTGGTAGTTTTCCTTACAAATTTGTATGCTCTTCCCACAATTTTATTTCTATATTTATTATATATATATATATATATATATATCTATATATTTTTTTTTTGTAACTTATATCTAGTCTTGAACTCTTTATTTACTTCAGTGTTCCTGAGGATGTCATTAGACGAAAGCGCTTGAGTACCACTCTGTGTTTCCTTTCCTTCGTGGTTTTATTCATCATATATATGTATATATATTATATTTCACAGGCAAATAAACTACGATGAGACTTGTGACTATTTTAAAATGTAATAAAACATCAAAATATAACCGTCTAAGTCAATCAATCTAAAATCCTCATTAACTTGACTTAATTGGTAAGAATTTCAAATTAACTTTACTTAATCTTAGAGGTTATTCGATCCTACCCTGATGTACAGTATATTGTAAGGGCTAAAATGAAAACTGTAGTATGGATTGTCGCACCGCCTTAGACCTAAAGCCGGCTGTATAATAATTGTCGATGACTTCGATAATATATATATATATATACAGCAACGGTGGCCAAATCCCGGCTCGCGAGCCGCATGCGGCTCTCGAGGTTGTTAACTGCTGCTCGCGAGACAATTTTGGTTTTTATTGTATTTATCATAAAAGACAAAATTCATAATACAAATATAAGTTTTTGTTCACATAATAAAAAAAATATGAAAAGAAAACAAGGAGAAATTGAATTGACAATAAAATGCGTCATGCGTACGACAATTTCTTTTGCGTGACAGGCACTATGCGGGATAATTACATAATTAAGACCAATCGCCACTCACCAGTATCCAGTACCCCTCGAGCTACCCTGCGGGCCGCGTGTAGTAACGAGTGAATGTTTTAAAATTGGCTTCTTAGATCAAATAGTGTCTATTTTTCTCAGCTATACATGTGAAAGTTATACAACCCCTTAGTTGATTAAAATGACTGAGCAGACAAAGTGTAAGAAACGGAAATATGAAGAAGAAAATAGAGTTTTTAAACAGGAGTGGGAGAAGAGCTTTACCTTTACTGTTAAGGGTGGGAAACCTGTGTGTCTTATCTGCTACGTGGCACTCAATCACTTTAAAGCCAGTAACTTAAAGCGTCATCATGAAACTAACCATAAAAATTTTATTACAGAATTTCCTCCCAAATCAGAATTGCAGAAGACTAAGTTAACAATGTTGAAATCTAGCCTAGTTGCCCAACTGTACTTTCATCATTGTGTAAGACAGCTGACTTAACTACTGAATAGGGATGGAAAATAATCGAAAAGTGTAAAACCGGTTTTCACCGATGGGATTCTGTATGCTTTTTAGAGAGGTAAATGATCAAAATATTAAACAGAAATAAGGTTCTAATTGATTCAATCAAGTATGTGTAACATTTGAATTAAAAAGTTTATTATCGAACTTGATTTTTGAAATAACACTTGAGAAAACAAAGAGCATTAAGTGTCTGATCTGACATTCTTGATCGAATCTTTGTGACGAATAAACCAGCAGCTGAAAACACTCCCTCAGACTTTACGCTTGTGGCTTTTATTGTAAGCAACGCCTAGTACATTCGATCCAAATTTTCGCTTCTATTCAAAGTAGCTTCAAAATATTTGAATTCATTGTTTACGTCAAAGGTCTCAGAAGAATCTTTCTTAGGGTTCATTTTCAGTTTGTTCATCTCACACATGTACTCGTTCATAAGTTGATCGTCATCATTTACTTCACGATCTGAGCTGCATTGTGAATCTTCGAGTTTCGAAGCAATTGATTGGACTTGGTCGTCTGTTTCTGAAATCTGGCAAGCTTTTGGAAAAGCCTGTTAAATGTATGATTCGCATACTTCTTAAGTGCTTGTCTTGAAGGAAAGAGGAACGGTGCTGATGATTCATTTTTCAAGACCTCTGGATTGTGGAGAAAACTCAGCAAGGCGACAGCTTCTTTTTGTCTTCTCGATGAGTAGCGTTCAATGAGACACTGACGTGGCTCAAAAGCTAAAGGATTGTTTTTGCTTTCAAATTTATCCAAAATGAACTTCATGGAAGATTCAGCTTTGAGCAAATTTGCATCTTCGGAACAGAGTCCCTATAAAACAATTTCCAGTGGACGAAGCGTGTCAAAAAGGCTCTTTAGAGCATTCCATTCTTCATCTGAAATCGTCTCTGTTGAGCGTATCACTCTGAGGGCCTTTGAAATGCAATTTTTGAGTTTCAAAAATCTTTCTATCATGGCCAAAAGACTGTTCCACCTCGTTCTACAGTCAAGGATAAGCTTCATTTCCTTTCCATTAAATTCATCTTTGACAAAATCCTGCAATCTCTCATTTTTCAAAGGAGACTTTCGAAATATGCGGCAGATTTTTCTCACCTTATTTATTACTTTTAAGTAATCTTCTCGAAGTTTTGGAAGAACAATTACGTCATCTATGTCGGACTCAAAAATTGTATCAGTACATAAAATTTCACACTCATCTTCGCTTAACTCATGTGCAGAGTGTTCATCTTCTTCGATGGCTTCATCTTCAGGGGTAGGGTCACTTTCCCCTTCAACTGAATTTTCAGCAGTTTTTGAATTCAAGATATCCAAAGCCGCGAGATGTATAACATGTGCAATGCATTGCTGGTGATCGGGTACTATTTCTCTTCCAAATTTGACCATTACTGAGGCACCGTCGGAGGTGCAACCCACGATATGCTTATCTAGGTCCAAGCCAAAGTCTTCCAATCTTTTCCTAACGATTGCAATAGTTTTGGTGCTATCGAGAGAACCATTTATTTTCATGAGATCAAGAGACCAATGTTGATTTTCATCATGAATATTAAAATTAATATATCTTTGGTTTTGCAAAGATGTATGCTCATCCATAGTCAATGAATAGCGGATTCCTTGTCTCACCTGATTCTTGAAGTAGTCGACCAATTCATGTTTCTTTTTCTCATAAAAACAAAACACCATTTTTCTGACACCATTATGGGAAGTTGGATGAGGCTTGTCGTATTTTATCTTTCTTAGGCTTTCTTGAATGAATTCACTTTTAGGAATTGATTGGAAACTCAGTCCATCTACACACGCAAGTTTCGAAATTTCCCTTCTATGGACTTTTTTTTGCACAAACTCTTCCACTGTTCTTTGTTTCTTTAATGGCTGATTAATCTGGTCGATGTTTATGCCATGAATATTTTTCATGTGGGATGATAAACTTGAAGTAGAACCTCCACAACACTTTTATTCTTACGAGTGAAATGATACCAAGCATTTGATTTCTTTGACATGATGGAGTATTAAATCTTAGAATTTTAACTGATCAATGTGCAATCATCCACATAACATTCAAGACTGAAGATCAATTATTTACACTTATAAACAAATAAAAAACGATACGAAACGATGCAAAACGTAATTACTATGTTTTTAAACGTTTGGAAACGTTTGTTTCATAGAAAATGGACCAAAGTGATCGGAGACTTGCGCAAAAATGTGAAAACCGGTTCTAATCGTCGGTTTCGGTGATGATTAAAAATTTTCATCACCGTTTAAAAACCGGTTTTTTAAAACCGGGTTCCATCTCTGCTACTGAAGCTACTTTTGTTATGGCATGGAATATTGCTCATGCTCAACTTCCCTACAGTAGTGGAGAATTTGTGAAGAAGAATATTGCCGATGTTACTGCAATTCTCGCTCCAGATAACACAAAGCTTCGAGAACAAATAGCAAGTATTTCTATTTCCCGCCACACTACAGAAAGACGTATTTACCAGATCAGTGTTGAAATTACATGCTCGTTGCAGAGTGATTTGAAGAATTCTGTTGCATTCAGTTTGGCCCTCAATGAATCCACAGATATTAAAGATAACCCAAAACTGGCGATATTTGTTCGTTATGTTACTGGCGATGGAAATGTGAAAGAAGAACTCTTGGACTTAATGACCCTAAGAGAAACCACCAGAGGGGTTGACATAAAGAACGTACTTGACGAGGCATTATAAATGCTCAAGCACCATTGAATAAACTTGTCAGTGTTGCAACAGATGGAGCACCATCTATGGTAGGACAAAATGTAGGCTTAGTTGGGCTCTTGACACGCGATCCCAAGTATCCTGTGTGTCTCTTTATTCACTGTATCATTCACCGTGGTCATTTGATAAGCAAGTACTTTAGGTATGACAGTGTTATGAAATGTCTTCTAGAAATTGTGAATTTCATTCGTTCAAATGCAAAAACGCACCGAGCGTTTAGAAATCTTATCGAGGAGCTGGATCTTCAAGATAAGCCAGATGACCTTTCATTCTACTGTATTGTAAGGTGGTTATCAACTAGTAATCTCCTAAATAGGTTTGTTGCACTGTTGGAGCCTATCATTGATTTCTTGAAAGAAAAGGGAAAGTCATACCCACAACTAGAAGATCACGAATAGGTGCAGGATCTGATGTTTTTTACTGATGTAATACAACACCTTCAAAATCTAAATTTGGCACTTCAGGGAAAGGATAAGGTCATTTCTGACCTTACACAGACAGTTTTCAGTTTCCAGGATAAAATAAAGCTCTTCCAAAAAGATCTAGTAACAAAAAAATTTGACCACTTTCCCCACCTGAAAAACCGAGCAAACACTTTTCCTGATATTGAAATAAAAGATAGTAAATTGGAGGAATACAAAGGTAAATTAGAAGGATTAATTGATGATTTTTATTTCAGATTTTATGAACTAAAGAAGCTAAAACCATGCTTCGAATTTCTTGTAAAACCTTTCCTGATTGATGTCGTCAACAATGGCTGTCCTGTTACCACACCTATTGTTACGGAAGCTGCTTCAATACAAACAGAACTTTTGGAACTACAGGAGAACGTGCGTTTAAAGTTGATACATAAAAGCTTATCTGCAGTTGAGTTTTAGAAGCAAGTACCAGAGACAAAGTATCCTCACCTCAGGAAAACCAGTTTTCGACTTATCTCAGTTTTTGGGACAACTTATTGCTGTGAAGCACTCTTCTCGGTAATGAAGTATGTAAAGTCAAACCATCGTGCTGCCCTCACTAACGAACACCTGACTGAGCTTCTTCATACCGCCTTAACATCACATCAGCCAGACTTTAAAGCATTAACAGCCAAAATGAAGACCCAAACTAAGCCTTCTACAAACAGTAATTAAACAATTTAATAATGTGAGTATAACTATATGTATATGTTTTTTAATAATTAAATTCTTTTCAAAATATTTTGCGGCTCTCGTACATCTGAAAAACGCTGTATGTAGCTCTTGGGTCCAGGAAACTTGGCCACCCCTGATATATAGGTTGGATCAACACAGTAAACTCATTATTTCACACCATAAAACAGAAAAAAATACAAGAAAATATATAAGGCAAATTTCAACGATGAGTTGAAATACGAACATATAATTCTCCACTTACAATTCGTTTGTAGAGCAATGTGGGGGTAACCCTGGTGTTCATTGCCCCCGGTGGTGTAATTTTGCAAACGCTATCGATTTCTTGAGAAGTAAAGAGCGTGCGATTGTCTGCAGCTCGAAACAGCAGCGCTCCCGATTCAGCTCTGGAGAGCAGAAAAGAATCACATTTCCGTATATATACGAGGGTAATTCAATAAGTATCCGTACTTTTTATTTTCACAATTTTATTTTCACATCTGATGGATTATAACACCACTTCTCAACATAGTCTCCCTGTTTCTCAATACACTTAGTCCAGCGATCTACAATCTTCCTAATGCTATCACAAAAGAATTTTTGGCTGTGTGCGTAGCCAGTCATGCACCGCCTCCTTCAGGTCATCATCGCCTTGGAATCGCTGACCTCTCAAAGCGTCTTTTAGTGGTCCAAACAGGTAGAAATCCGAAGGTACCAGGTGTGGACTGTAGGCTGGATAGTCGAAAACTTCAAATTTAAGTTCTTGAAGGCATTTTCTAGTCTTTGCAGCGGTATGAGGGCGTGCATTGTTGTGTAACAGAATAACACCTTCCGATAATCTCCCGCTCTGTTTTGTGCGAATTGCTTGCTTTAACTCATTCCGAGGAATGTCAGAATACGATGCACTTGTTACTGTAGTTCCACGCTCTAGATAATGTTCAAGGATAGGGCCTCGTGTATCCCACAACAGTGTTAGCATAACTTTACCTGCTGACGGCTGCGCTTTGAACTTCCTTACAACGGGAGATGTTAGATGCTTCCATTGCATGCTCTGTCGTTTGCTTTCTGGTTCATAGTGATGGATCCAGGTTTCATCTCCAGTGATAATGCGCTGCAAAAAGTTTTCACCTTCATTATGATATCGCGCCAAAAGACGAGAGCAGACGTCCATACGATTACGCTTGTGCTCTTCTGTCAACTGTTTGGGCACCCATCTTGCACAAACCTTGCGAAAGCCAAGAATGTCATGAAGTATCGAATAGGCTGACCCTTGACTGATGTCTAATGAAGATGCAATTTCTTTTATTGTTAATCTTCTTCTGTCATCGAAAAGCATGGCTCTGGCTTCTTCCTGCTTGTCACCACTGGTTGATGTTGACGGTCGTCCTGAGCGCTGAGCATTTGTCACACATGTCCGACCTTCCTTGAACATTTGAATTCACTCGTACACACTTCGCCGTGGTAACGCATTATTCCCATACTCAGCACATAAACGCGCGTGAAATTCAGCTCCTTTCACACCTTCTGCCCACAAAAAACGAACCACGGATCTCTGTTCTTCCAGAGTACAAATTGAAAGCGGCGCAGCCATGCTCACTACTCGTACGTTATGTGACAGCTACGAGTAGCCTAAATAAGCCTATACTGTTGCTAGCCTAAATAAGCTTATACTGTTGCTAGCTTAAATAAGCCTATAGATCTCAGTTTCACTAAAATAAAAAGTGCGGATACTTATTGAAGTACCCTCGTGTGTTTGTATATATATATATATATGTTTTTTTAAAACACTGTACGAATTATTACTTACAGCATATCGCCGTCACGGATGGCGTGATATAGTGGTCTACTTCATTGTTGTCGAAGCTTTCCCCCTGCCGAAATAAAAGCACGTTTCAAGATAAAAAAAACGTCACTTCCGAAACCAAAAATTAACACTATATATGTATAAAGCAGCGAATGAGAGATTCTCACGAAAAATCTCTGTAATCTATGCGCGAAGCCCAATTACAAAGACACATCGGTGGAGATGCTAGAACTCATTGTGGCTCACCAAGCGAGAATGCGAACTGCGAAAAATGACTTCTGAATGCGTCTACGGAGTAGATGTCTCTTTTATATGGGGAAGAATCGCTCCCTTTCAAACGACGGATTAGGAAGAAGGACCCTCCCACATACAGATCATAGTGTTCTCATTGGTTGTATTGAGACTGTGGGCGAAGCTTGAGCCTGTATACGTTCAATGGCTTCAGTTTTATATGATATAGTATCCATGATTGGTGCTTTGTTCGTAGGTTTATTAATTATTACGAAAATATATTATATATATATATATATGTGTGAGAGAGGGAGATATAGAGGGAGATATTACCCACCCAGAAATGGTTAACGATTCCCTTATATTTTTTTAAATTTAATAAACTGCCCCGCAGCGAGCCTTAAAAACCGTCGTCGCGAATTTGATTTATGTATTCCTCTAACAGCTGAAAATAGATATTCGTAAAGGCATGTCCAAATTACTTATATATATTTTGACTTTTACAATATCATAGAGAAGATCTGTAATAATATCTTTCTTGCCTTAATGAGGTCTCGATCAATGTACCATCTTTTGTTTCATATTCGTGTATGCGTCATCTGTATCTAGGGAATGAAAGCTACATGAAGTTAAAAATTTCAAATAAACGGTTTCGCGCTTTTAACAATGGTTTGTTTGACTCAATAAAATAAAAATTGAATCACAATTATTTCACATCCATTATACTATGGGTGACCAACCCCTTGCCCGCGGGCCAATAAATGGCCCATCAAGGCTATTTGGGTTGCCCGCTGCCATTGGGTGGCAAATTTGGATCCACTTACAGTATGTCTGCGAACAAGCATTTTTCTCATTGAATTTTATTAAGAATAAGTACCGATCAGCTTTAACCGACGCTCAAAACAGGCTAAAAAATCACACTAAAGTTCAGCTAATGTAGAAAATAACATTTTTTTCAATGTTTGAATTTTCTAGTTTTTCAGGGTTCGATTTTTTGGACGATTATATTGCTTCTATTAGTGTTTGAGCATATTTTTACATATATGTGTGTTTGTATTTCAATAAAAATTTCAATGTACTTGAATTATTTTTTATTTTACCTTATTATTCTGGTCTACATTTCAGAAAAGTGGCCCTCTGAAAATTACTGACCAATTTGTTGGCCCATCACTTGGAAAGGTTAGCCATCCCTGCATTATAGTGATATAGAAGACATGATGTAATTGTGGTTTCCGGTTGATGGGTCGTAGTTCGGATTCCAGGTTAAACTGTAGGTCTAAGGTGGAGTGGCAAGCTTGTCAATACTTTTATGTGGTATGTTTCGGTTAAAGAAAATATGGGTATCTGAACGGTTTTAAAAGAACTCAAATGAATTACTTTGAACTACTGTGTGCAAGTAACATTCCATCCCGTCATATTGTACAGATATCTGGTAATCTTGAAATGTGTACATAATAATAATAAGAATAATAATAATAATAATAAATAAATATTTTAAATAAATTATTTTATATGTAAAAGTACATACTTATAAGTTGTGACATGATTTTCTTATATATATATATATATATATATATATATATATATATATATATGATTCATACATATATATATATATATGTATGTAGGAGAATGTATGTAGGAGAATTACGACTTCTGATTAATCGAGGCCCATGGTGTAGTGGATAGCATATCTGACCGGCAATCGGAGATCCCGGGTTCGATTCCCGGGTGGTTACCTCAGTTTCCATTTGTTCGTTCTTCCTCCTCATCTTGTGCGGAACGTTCTTCTACACAAGCGTCGTTCTTTACATTGATTATACTGTGTTGTTTGCAGTTAAAATGTGTATATATATATATATATATACACACACACATATGATTCATATATATATATATATATATTAGGGTGGTCCAAAAAAATAAATGTTGAAAATTCGTAGGTCTTACCCCCTAAAATTGTTACCTACGTTGAAAAAACTCTAAATATAAAATTTTAATAAAATAAAAAATTCTACTGTAAGTGGTGGCACATCGCATTTGAATTTAGATGTTTTTAAAAACCTTTTTTGCTTCTTCCCCATAATATAGATTTATTGTGTCTTTACGAAAAATATTTAGATATATATAATTTTTTTGCATAATATAGATTTTTGTATGCTTATTGTGGTTAAATATTCCGAAGAACATCTGTAGGAGCGGTACTGAACACGTTGAGGCAAGAATCGAATCTGTTCTGTTGATACTTGTATTCACGTTTTTCCATGAAATAGATTTCGTCACTTTTCCCTTTAAGTGCTCATCTTGCGTAAACGTGTTGAAAGGGCGTTCCTATAACAATCGTATTTTTTATTCACAAGCCTCAGTCTTTTGCCAACCTGTCGTTTGCAGTGTATTGTTTGCAGTCTTTTGCAGAGTATTGTTTGCAGTAATTTGCAGTGTATTGTTTGCAGTGTATTGCAGTTCGTTTGCAGTGTTGCAATAGTGAATAATCCTATTAGAAATGGCAAGTTCCTCAATGAAATCTCACAAAAATACCAAAATATGGCTCACTGGACAACCAATTGAAATGATATGTGGGAGAAACATTCCTTCCAAAGTTGATGTGCTCCGTCGTCTTTTTTTTTACGTAAGGAAAAGAAAACTCTAAGAGAAGCTTCTAAAGCAGTTTACATAGAGGTATTTGAATTTTGGGAACAAGCTAGAATTCCAACAAGAGCTGATTATAATATTATACCAATGATTGAAAAAGTATATACGGAATATAGAACGCTCCAAAAATTAAAATTCCGGTGCTCCGAAACTCAGCGTGAGAAAGAGAGATTGTTTCAAGGCAGTTTAAACGATCTCTTTGAGATTGCTCACCAAAAAGCGCACGAGATGATCAACATTAAAGAGGACATAGAATTCCTCCAAGCTCCAAAACAGAAGGGAAGAAAAGGATATATGGCTAACGTTGACAAAGCATTATCAGAAAAAGATCGTAAAAGGAAGAGAGAGTCAGCTAAAGAACGGTTATCACGTAGGGAAAGTAAGAGAAAGGAGGAAGAAACAAAGTCTGCCAAATTGACTTCTTCAAGTAGCATGAGTAGTGAAGATGAAACACTGTTGTGTAAAACTAACACGGCACCAAAAAATAATGCAGGCAAGAAGGTTCCTAGCAAACCAAGTAAGAAAGAACTTGTAACACGAGACGTTGCAGTTGCACTGGATAGGTCGAATTTTTCTGATAGACAGGCCGTATATGTGCTATCAGCTGTTGTCTCTGCATTAGATCATTACCTTCATGACTTGTCCATAAGCAGAAGTACAGTTCGTCGAAAGAGAATGGATGAACGTGAGAAAATCGCAAAAGATTTAAAAGAATCCTTTAATCCTGAATATCCTTTAATGATGCATTGGGATGGAAAAATGCTAATCGATTTAACTGGAAATGAAAAATTTGAAAGATTAGCTACTAAAACTACTGCTAGTATACGAAGAAAAAAGCATTGCTTCTGCAGCATCTCAAGCACTTTCTCGCCATCTTTCGTACCTAAGTGAATTTCTTATTTCACTTTCATTCTTTGAAGAAGATATTTCCATTGATGTTAAAAGAGACATGGTAAAGGCATTCGACATAAGGGGATCTAAACATCCGCCCAAAAGAATAAATTTGAATCTTTCTGCCAACGATATTCAAAACAAGACAGTAGCCAGCTTTGTTACTAGCTCGTCTCGATTATTTTTCACTAAGCTCGGACTTGAGGATGATCCAACATGAGGATGATCCAACAAACTGGAAGAACAGACAAGATTATCAAATGGCCCTTGAGTATGTCAAGTCAATGATGGTAACAAATGATAACTCTGAAAGAGGAATAGCATTAATATAAAATTTCAATGCACATCTAACTAAGACAGAAAGTCAAAAGCAGTTTCTCCTGCAAGTAGTGGAGCAACATCGCCTGCAGTTTCCAAATGTAAAAAAATCAAACTTGAAGCAGGAACTGCGAACGCAGCAACAATGAATGGGAGATGGGCAACCATGAGACCCCCACCTCTGAGTGGTTAATATTCCATTATAGTTGAATATGGAGGGGGACTGCGATAAACTAAAGAAATTTTTGAATATGAATTCAAAGCATTTTGAAGCAAGAAAATTAAGAAATTTAAAGTCGAGTGTGGCACCACTAAATATTTATTAATTTTGATAAGTTTTGGTCAGTAACGTTTTTTTAATATAGGTAACAATTTCCGAGGGTAAGACTTAAGATTCAGATACATTTAAAATTTACTGTATAATTTTGGACCACCCCCTGCGATGAACTGTTCTGTTGTTTATTTGTTTACCTGCCCTGGGTGTTCCCAGGGGAACTACGTTGGAAGTACAGTTTGTTCCTTGCAGGCGAGATTTTGCTCCCATATGGGTATTAACCATAGGACAGGGAAAGTTTTATCGAAAAAGGAACAGTCTGCTATTAGAAATCATTCTATCAAGTGTAAGGTTGACATTTGTTAACAATTTTAAAATTCTTAAATCATTAAAATGCCCGTCCTCCCTCCGTATTTACGAATCTTTGTGTATCAAATTTTTGAACTCTAGTTTAAATATTGATTCTAGCTGTTATCCCCTTTATATTAATTAGAATACCTACATACTAAAAAAAATTTTCCCTTGTGACCCTGTCTCCTTTTCGCCTCAGTTTTTTGTGGATGTCAAGTGAGCATAGTATGTTTGGTTTACTCTTGTGGTTTTTCGTTTAACTTTTTATTTCATTTAAATTTTTTTTAGTAAAGTTTTTTAAGTATTTTACGTTTGAATGTTTTTAGATTTAAGTTTTATTTTTATCACTCGTATATTTTTATCATTTATAAATTTTTTTTATTTGATTTTGTTTTATGCCTGTTTTCTGCTTTGTAATTTAAATTTTTATTCTTGAACAGTTTTAATTTTGTACTTTAAATTAGTTTGTTCTCGACATTCATATATTTTTGTCATGTATTAATTTTAGCTTTTATTTATTAGGCCTTAAAAATGGGTAGAGTTGCCCGAAACGTCGGCTGCAGCCAAATATAATAACTTTTTTGCTCTACGTCTTCGTTTTTATCCTAAATGTAAAACTACTTCTCATTAGGAGGGATCCTATTTTCATATATATATATATATATATAATATATATATAATCACCCACCAATAATGCAACAACCACAGTGGTATCACAGGCCGCGACCCCAATACTCCCAAATGCCGCGGCCCAACCAATAACACCAAACAGGAAACGACATCGAGATGCAGGACTGATGCAAAGAGACTCAAACTAGAGAGTAAATTGGCAAATAGAAATGGACCTAAAGCAAACATTCATACACAAGATAAACAAGGAGGAAAACAAGGTAGCAGAAAACAAAAAATAACCCAAAATACTTCTACACGTTTGCGAAAAGGAAAATGTAGTGTAAGGCGAGTATTGGTCCCTTGATAGACGGGGAGGCCGAATACATAAATGACCCGAAAGAAATAAGAATTGTTTAGGGAACAATTTAGCTCTGTGTTTAGCACCCCTAAGTCCGAGATGGAAGTGGAAAACCCAGACGAATTTTTCGACATAGATACAGATCAACCAAGAACAAATTCCGGTACAAACCTATTAATAGACTTCGAGTTTACGGAAAGAGATGTAATTACGGCCTTATTACAGATACGAGACAATTAAGCGCCAGGGCCAGACACATGGAGCGCCACATTTCTGAGGAAATGCAGAGAGTATTGCCAAACCGTTATACTTACTATGGAGGAAATCACTCGACACAGGATAAATTCCACTCCCCTTAAAGAACGCCAAAATTACCCCCCTATTTAAAGGTGGTAACAGAAAAATTCTCAAAAATTATCGGCCAGTGGCTCTCACCTCACACCTTATAAAGTGTTTTGAACGTATAATTAGAGGCAAAACTACCTACTACCTACAAGAAAAAGACTTATACAACCCAAATCAACATGGCTTCAGGGAGGGAAGATCATGCCTATCACAGCTACTACACCACCAGGAGAAAATATTAGAAACATTGTGTCGAGGACAAACTATAGATGTAATATATACGAACTTTCTAAAGCCTTCAATAAATGTGAACATGGAATCATAGCACACAAACTTAAGAATACAGGACTTACTGGAAAGCTAGGAAGGTGGATATTTAATTTCTTGAAGCAAAGAACAAGAAGAGTGGTCGTAAACGGAGTTAAATCGGAAGTCTCAGAAGTCGTGAGCTCTGTCCCACAAGGGACGGTAATAGCTCCCTTGCTGTTCATAATAATGATTGCAGATATTGATGCAGATATTAAGGACAGTATTGTGTCATGCTTCGCAGATGACACAAATATATGTAAGGAAATATTGAACGAAGATGACATAAAAAAATTGCAAAACGACGTTGAAACATTATTCCAGTGGGCAGAAGACAACAATATTAAGTTCAACGAAGAAAAATGCAACTTCTAAGATATTGTAATAACAAGGAGCTACAGAAAAAAGGGTACAAAACTATGCAAGCCAAACAGATAACACCAAATCCACAAGTCAGGGATCTTGGAGTAATTATGTCGTCGGATGCAGAATTCAGAGAGCACTATAAAATCAAAATCACAACGGCTAGAAAAATAATGGGAATCATCTGGAGGAGCTTCCGCAGCAGAAAAGCAAACATCATGCTCAAATGATGGAAGAGTCTAGTCCTACCGATAATTGAGTATTGCTCAGTACTCACAAACCAACACAGAAAACGAGACATTGCGAACGTTGAAGCTATACAAAGGACTTTTACGTCAAAGATAGAGGAATCGGAAGGTAAAGACTACGGTCTCGATTACAATCCCTGGAAATTTACTCTCTCCAAAGAAAGTGCGAGCTGTACACAATAATATACATATGGAAAATACTTCAGGGCTCTGTCCCTAACTTTAGAAATGAAATAGAAACAAACTGGAATGAGAGAAGAGGCAGATTTTGTACGGTACCAGCTGCGGTGGAACAAGGAGCCATAAAAACGAGGATGGAAAATACCCTTAGAAAACGGGGCCCAAAGATTTTCAATATCCTACCAAAAGAAGTGAGGAATCTCCAGCACACCGACCTGAATGACTTCCAGAACCAGCTGGAAAGATTACTGTGCAAAGTCATTGACCAGCCATGCGTGACTGGCTAAGAGGGCAGGAGTAGTTCAGACAGCAATTCCCTCCTTCACCAAATCCCGCAAATAAGGCGGGATGCTGCAAAGGGGACGACCGCAGGTTGATCCTGAACCGTCGTTCAAACGCACCAAAAGTAGGTACATGTGTATATATATAATGTTTTAGACCAACAAAGACCATACGATCCACTCATGGCTGGTCTACCTAACTTTGGTTGTAGTTGTGTATTGCGCATGTCTTCCGTGGTGGCGGAGGGGACCTACAATTTTACGTGGGTTCCGAACAAAAAAACCCTTCAATTTTACTACCTTAAACTATACCAAATCTATCAACATATGCGTCTAATCGATTTTTAAACATGTTTATAGACGTGCTACTAATTACATCTACTGGCAAACTATTCCACCTATTTACTATTCTATGCGTAAAAAAGTTTTTGTCAACTGCTCTCTCGAACCTTCTTCTTGTCAACTTACCACCGTTATTTCTAGTTCTATTATATTGTGATATTTCGAAAAGCTATCTGTCTTTACGTTATCGAACCCCTTCCTAATTTAAAAAACCTGGATTAGATCACCCCTTAGCCTCCTAGTCTCGAGTGTAGTCAATTTAACTCCTTAAGCCTATCCTCATACGACTTCGACCTAAGCGACGGAATCATCTTAGTTGCCCGTCTTTGAACTCTTTCAATTTTGTCGATATCTTTTCGCATATGCGGATTCCAAAATTGGATCGTGTACTGTAAATGGGGTCTAACTAATGATTTATAAAGAGGAACAATAATATCGCGCGATTTGTACTCAAAATTCCTAGCTATAAAACCTAGCACCTTGTTCGCCTTAATGACCGCTGCTGTACTTTGGTTCGCCACTTTTAAATCACCAGTGACGATAAATCCTAAATCTTTTTCCTGTTCTACGCTTGGCAACTCCTTCTCCTGATATACTATACGCAAAATTACCGTTACGCAAACCTATGTAAAATTTTGCACTTATCGACGTTAAATCTCATTTGCAATGTGACTGGCCAATCAACGATTTTGTTCAGATCTTCCTGGATTTTACCTCTACATCATTAATTGCCCTACCACCCAACTTCGTGTCATCCGCAAACTTTGAAACTGTACTGACTAGGCCGACATCTAAATCGTTAATATATATAAGAAAAAGCAAGGGGCTCAATACAAAACCCTGAGGAACGCCGCTCGCTACATTAGCCCAAGATGACTCCGCTCCATCAACGCCCACCCTCTGTTTCCTACCTCGCAACCACTCTTCTATCTAATTTATTACTACACCCCTGATTCCATGAGCCTTAGTTTTTTCAATGAATCTTTTGTGCGGGACGGTGTCAAACGCTTTTTGAAAATCTAAATACACTATATCTACCGCCCGATGACTATCGTAAACTTTACCCACGCTTTGAAAAAATTCTAAAAGATTAGTTAAGCAAGATTTGTTTCCCCTAAAACCGTGCTGCGTATTTCTAATCAAGTTATGCAATGCCATGTGTTCAATTGACTGTACGATCCCTAATTGTTGATTCCAGTAGCTTACTACAACAGACGTTAAACTGACTGGCCTATAATTTCCCGCCGCACCTTTATCGCCTTTCTTAAAAATAGGTTTTACATTTGCTAACTTGAAATTATCTGGTACGCACCGCTCAGAAATAGACGCATTAAAGATCTTTCTTAGCGGCACAACAACGCTTTCTTTTAATTCCTTTAGTTGTATGGGATATATGGAATCCGGGCCAGGTCATTTACGCATTTTCATTTTATCAATATTGCGCATTACCACATTTTCACTAACCACAGTATTATCTAACGTATTACCGTTGTCAAAAGGTATTATGTCTATGACCGTAGGGATATTCGTTACATCTTCTATTGTAAAAAGTGACGTAAAAAATTCGTTTAGCAAGGTAGCCATTTGTTTGTTTTCAGAAACTAGCTCCCCGTCAGGATTTTTCAACTGCCCTAAGACACTCTTTACTGGATTCCTATTACTGACGTGTTGAAAGAATTGCTTGGAGTTTTCTTTGCAGTCACGAGCTATAGGGATTTCAAAATCACGCTGACTTTTTTATTACGCTTTTCGGTCACGCCTTAGAGATATCTAGTTGTTTCGTAACCACAAATTGTCTTCATCGGTCTTATGTAGCCTATAAGCCCTATCTCTACTCTTTATAATATCCCCTACTTTAGAAGTAAACCACAAGGGCTTGTTATTTACTTTCGCACGCTTAATCTTGTACGGTACACATTCATCATTTACAGTCCTAAATACTGTTTCAAACGATTCTCACATTAGTTTTGTGTTGGAGATCCCCATTACGTTTTCCCAATTGACGTGTGACAATTCATTTCGAAATTTACAAAAGTCTGCGTGCTGGAACTTAGGAATTTTAGTCGAGTTAGCTGGTTTCGAGTGACTTACTGAGAGGACAAACTCTACCATATTGTGATCGCTATTGCTTAACGGTTCTACTACTTGAAGATTAGTGATTAACCTATCGTCTGTAGTTATTACTAAATCTAAAATACTGTCGAACCTCGTAGGTTCCCCAACCTTTTGAATAAGAAAGCTATCCTCGAGAAAATTAACTGAACGATTACCTTCCGCGTCTTCCTGCATTGTATCGTAATCCACGTTGGCGCAAACAAAGTCACCCTAATTAAGGCCTGCTCACTACCTATTATTCTCTTAAGTTCACGATATAACGCTTCGTCCGTATCAGCTGTTTGATTAGGAGCCCTATCTACAATGGCACCAACAAGTTTGAAATCGTTCAATTTAAGTTCTGATATAGTCGAATCTATCGGTTCTGGAATTCTGTGCTTTACTTTTATAACGTTCGCAATATCATCTTTGTTATACAACATAACACCTCCTCCTCGCCTACCTCTAATTTGATACTTCCCCTACAAAGTCACGTGTCTCAGTGCTGAGCCACGATTCATTTATCGCAATTAAATCATAGTCTTTACAAGCAAGCAAAGAAAAAAATTCGTTTATTTTATTTCGTAGGCTACGAGCATTTAAGGATAGAACCTTTAAATTGTTTGTAACCGCGATACATTCGCGCGCGCAAGGGAATTTTAAGGAAATTACGCCGGGACCGTTCGAGTTACGGCAGCCTGAAAAGAAGAAACAGTATAATGAAATAGTCTTTCTAAATGCGCAGCTCCAACGTCATTAAGGTGAAGTCCATCTCTGAGGAACAAGTCCCTCCTGCCGAAAACTGCTCCAAAACTTCGCAAAATGCACTCCTTCCTGTTGACAAAACCAAAAACAGAAAACTTATTGTTCGTTAATACCGGTAGACAAGTCTTAGGTTTTCTCAATGAGGCACCATTACGCACTTCCACGAAGGGTCGGGAACTAGGGGAAGAGACAAGGCTATTAGTATTATTTATATCATTAGTAAAAATTGAAGAGGCGGGGCCGTGACTGAAGAATAACTCCTCTCAGAAGGCCCAAGGGATTCTAACTTTGCCGTCAGGAGCACTACCCTTTCTTCAAGCCTCACTCTGGCCTCCCTCTCACGCTCTAGCTCGTTGCTCAACAACTCCATGTTTGAGCACCACTAATCATTATTATTAACCAAAATAAACGCGTAAGCGGCAAACTTTCCTTTACAGCGACTGCATGTACTTCACGGGGGTGCCATGCTATTAAACAATTAAAAAACGAGCGTTTGGAAATTAAGATCCAGTTAATAATGGTAATCTAATGACGACGTACGTCTCCTAGAATAAGTAAGGAGCAATTAATAAATAAAACGTAGGTCTACCGCGTGCTTATTGTGACGTCACCTGCGCAAGCCTGCAAAAATGTTTTTCAAACGCAGAAACAGGTTCCTCTAACCCAAATTTATAGTAAATGAATATATACTTAATTAAGCTACCGACAAAGGTTCTGGAAAAGAAAATGTATTAATAAAGATGGATTTAAAAAACTTATCTCTCCACAATTCGGCCGACATTTTTCCCCTTTTTCCTTTTTTCTCCCAAGGACGGTGACCACACCCTACCTGATGATCTTCAACAAGGCAAAATCAACCTTATTAGACTACGTTTTGGAATTTTACCTTCCCGAAGGAAAACAAACAGGGCAAAATCAAACTTATTTGACCACATTTTAGAATTTTACCCCCTCGAAGGAAAACAAACAAACAAGCCACGTGCACTCGCTTTGGTTTAATCAAATAATACAGTAATAAATAAAGTCAATAAATAAAATATATTCGTCTATGAATAATTAATAACCGGAGGTAATTTAGTTAAGAAAGCACCACTTATTTTTTTTAAAGATACTTCAAATAAAATCACTTATTCAATTGGTAATAGAAGACACTCGATAGAACACGTTTATTCACAAGGAAAGACAGACCACTTCTGAAAGACATATATATATATATATATATATATATATATATATATATATATATATATATATTTAAAATTGTTATTCAGGCTTTATACAAGTGTAAAATTTCGAGTCAGAAAATAAGTGCAAGTTTTCGTTGTTATGTTCGCTTATATATATATAATATATTATATATATATATATATATATATACAGTATATATATATCGGGTGGCCCCCAAAAAAGTTCTCATTTTTCAACTAGTCATATCTCAGTAACCCGTGGACCTATAGAGACGATATTTAACACAATTTACACTAAAGCCTTGTCTCACTATACTTAAAATTTGAAAACGATATCATTTATGCTTTTCTCACAATTTAGAAAATAACAACTCGTGTCAAAAAAACAAATATCATGAATATTTTATTATTTTAGCCAATTAAATGATCGATTGGACCACCGTCCTGTTGACAAACTAATCGGAGTCTCTTCCACACAGAGATGCTTCGTTGCACCTCATTATTGTCAATTTCCTGCCATGATTGTAGTATTTTGTCCTTTAATTCACGTTCAGTAAATTTTTCGCGCTGCCCACGATAAACTTTCTCTTTCAGGAACTCCCAAATCGAATAATCCATTGGGTTACAGTCCGGGCTTTGAGGCGGCCACTCATTCTTGGTAATGAATTTGTGCGTATTATCATTCAGAAATGCCTGTGTGGCCTTGCTTGTATGTGACGGTGCCCCATCTTGTTGAAAACAAAATCATTTTCTGGATAGAGCCGACGGCAGTCTGGCAACAACTTTGTCTTTAAAAGTTCCATGTAATTTACGGAATTCACTTTCGTCGTTTCGGTATCAATAAAATGAACGTTAGTTTTACCGTTCCAAGAAACGCCTGCAGATATCATCACTTTTTTTGAAAATCGCGATGTTTCATGATACAGTCTATTCACCGGAATATCGCGTTTTCGACCACGTCCGTAGACAACATCATTTTGAGTATTTCGTGGAATTTCTAGTGTAAAATCCTTCTCATCCGTGAACACTTCTCTAACACCATCAACTGAAAATTTATTAAGCACCTGTCTGCACCTTGTTTTTCTTTTATCCTTCACATTTTCGTTTTTTCTAGATGTGGGAATCCTTTTGAATGGTTTTAGGTTCAGTGATTTTACTACACGTTGCACAGAACTCCTACCAATACTCAAATTTTTGGCACTTGTCCATTGCGATAAATGAGTACCTGGTTCATTTTCTTGAGAGCAGATTTTATCATTTATGTAATCCACGTTTTCTGGTGTTGTTGCTGTTTTTGGCCTGCCACTTCCTGGTTTCCTGGTGGTGGTTCCTGTATCGCGAAGCTTCTTTAACAGTTTGTCTAGTGTACGTCTCTTTCAACCTCTCCCTGGAAACTCTTGTAGTAATCTTCCACTCTTCCATCCTTTGTCAATGTAGCAAGCTTTAATGAGAGCATAGTCTTCTTCTGACAACGTCATGATTGCGACTGAAGGACTGAAGGATATGTAGTCTGTAAGCTTGTAAACTCCGAAACGGGCGTAGCCTACGCATGGCCTAAAATTCGCCAAAAGGGCGAGCATAGAATACAATCGATATTTGTTTTTTTCACACGAGTTTTTATTTTCTAAATTGTGAGAAAAACATAAAAGATATCGTTTTCAAATTTTAATCATAGTGAGACAAGGCATTGTTGTAAATTGTGTTAAAATATCGTCTATATAGGTCCACGGGTTACTGAGATATGACTAGTTGAAAATGAGAACTTTTTTGGGGGCCACCCGATATATATATATATATATATATATATATATATATATTTACTACCTCAGCTTGTGTACATTGGTTTATGGTACTGCTGCGCAAAAACAAACATTTTTCCTGCGCATAAGAAATATATTTACATCCTCTTAATTAATAAAAGTTACTTGCGAAATATATTTTGAAATAATATGTCTAACATTGTTTCCCGTAGTTGTAAATGTATAGATAGCGCTAAAATTTGTAGATATTCGTTTTTAGAGATTATATTACCATGAGAAATTTTGGCTCTGGACTGATAGTGGTCGTGTCTTGGTCAAATAAAATTATCTCTTTCGGACCTTTTTTTATATATATATATATATATAATATATATATATATATATATATAAGCACCTCTATAAAAATATGCTCTTAAAAGTAAGCTTGAGCGATCAAAATTCAGAACGTTTGCTCAGAAGTGTGAAATAGAAAGACGATTTTTTTTGTTATTTTTGGTAAAGTGGTGAGAAAACTAGTTGAGAATGTCTCTATGCTAACTCAATACATTTATTTTATCTAAGAATTTTTATTTTAAAGTCTGATCCCGTTGGCTTCATTTTACACAAGTGGCAATTCAAGCTGTGTTTATAACAGGGAAACACCCATATGATGTAAATTGACATTTTCTGAAATAAATATCTTAGTTTGTTTTAAATTGTGGTTACCAAATGGGGACATCAGGAGAAGGCGCTAGGCCAACAAAGCAATAGTTTACTGATCAGAGTGTCGACACGGGATGCCTACACTTCTTATCTTTGTAGATGGCTCGTTAGATTGTACAAAATATCAAGATTAATATATATATATATATATATATATTATATATATATATATAATTATATATTACTTCAAGGGCTTGTATGTATGTGAGATTATCTATTTGTCATTATTAGCTAGTCTAAGGTGGGTTGAGTAGGAAAACATTCATGGCTGTTTTAACGCAGCGTTCCGCCGCCGTTCCGGGTTTTGTGGTCCCATATATATATATATATATATATATATAATATGTCGCGCGCTTGCGCGGGCCACTGCCCGCTTTCGACTTTTAAGATGATGCACTTTGGACAATCCAACGAAGGTGGTCCTTGTTGGTTAAGCTCGGCCTTAGCCGTAGAGCATCCGAGTAACTATAATGTGACACAGTTTCTACCAAGTTTTTTTCGAAGGAATGAATGGAAACACTTCAGTTCTCAATGGGAGTTTTCGTTCAATCAAATGATTTTTATTACACAATGTAGATACAGAACGAGGCGCTGAAGGAGGGAAATGAATTTACAGCCTCTTACGATAAACACTGATAGTCAGAAGTTTACAGGGGGAGAGGTTCTACCTCTTTTCACAATAGCTCAGGCAGGAACTTAAAGGGAGGAAGTTCTTCCTCCACGAGGACCTAACCGGGTACTACTAAATAAAAAAGTGTGAGTTATGGATTTATATATCAGTATTATGACTGATTGCGTCCATTTCCCAAAACAAAGTCTAAAATGATATTAATTAATATCCTAATCCAAAAAGTAAAAATGCAAATAATTTTTATAAAAGAATTTAAAATTCAAATTTATAATTGGGGCGGGGGGGAATGAATATGTGAATACCTAAATCAATGACTGAACGTCTAATTAGTACTGTATTACGTATTACACTATCGAACAGTTAATTAAAATCAAGTAATTAAGAAAATGATTAAGTGCTTAAAGTCACTTCACTGGTTCACACTTAAAAGGAAAAAAAAATTAAAAGTGAATTAAAATTACTAAAATTAATTAAAGAAAATGATAATTAAGAAAATGATTTAAAAGTAGTAGTTAATAATTAAAACCAAATCACATAAACGGGGAGGAACGTTTTGGGTGAGGTGCCTAAGGAATTCAGCTGATGCCTTCCTCTCGATTCTGAAGGTCACCCGCAGTTGCAACGACAGAGCACACAAACGGTCACACAAGCACGGTCGAACAGTTGATTGGAGAAAAATACGAACAATGATTCAAAAGTTGATTGAAGATTACAAATCAAAGAGAAGTTCTTCAAGGGAAATTTTTGTAGTAAATTTATATGGTTGATCTACAGAAGCTAA
This sequence comes from Bathynomus jamesi, assembly GCA_023014485.1. NCBI lineage: Eukaryota > Metazoa > Arthropoda > Malacostraca > Isopoda > Cirolanidae > Bathynomus > Bathynomus jamesi. The sequence continues at coordinate 1,099,322 of JAJOZX010000678.1, forward strand.
GGCTAACAAAGACCATAAGATCCACTCTAAGGTTAGCCCGAGAGAAAGGAAATAGTAGGGGGTTAAGAGAAGAGAATAAGGGGTTAAGTAAGTAGCAACACCTATCACTCGTGGGTCAACATTCATTCAGAAAAAGAGAAAAAAGCCTCACCATCATCATCCGCCGGCCACTGCCGACAAGTCGGAAAAATAGTCAAAGAGAATAGGAAAGGGGTGAAAGATGAAAAGAAGTAAAATAAGAACGCTTACAAACCATGCAAACACAGTCTTAACTCATTGTCATACCATGCAAACTACAGACATGCAAGAAAAGAGTTACAGAAATGCAAAGGAAGGAGAGGATAAGAAAAAAGGAAGAAAAAAAAGTAGCTAAAGTTAAACAAAAAGTGGGTTAGTTTATGCTACGAGCTACATCTACGTTCGTGTTAGTCTAATTTCTTTTTTTTTTTTTTTAATAATTTTATTGCTGGCATCACACGCTGGCATGTCACAAGCTGGCATTAATCGTGAACAGACTCATCCTCGACAACCACCCCCAGAGCTCCTGTTGCTAATTGTTTTTTTAAATTTTAAACAACGTTAATATTTTTGAAATGTCTGTCAAGACGGTTCTTAAACACATTAACGCTGGTAGAGTTCACGACGAGCGCGGGAAGATTATTCCATTTATCAATTACTTTAAACGTAAAAAAGTTTTTAGCGATATTAGTAATGAAACGTCTGCCACGCAACTTAAATCCGTTATTACGAGTATTACTATTATCGAAAGTGAACAATTTGTCAAAATTTACGTTATCGATGTTATTAAAGATTTTGAAAACTTCAATAAGCTCCCCACTTAATCTCCTAGTTTCGAGTGAATACAGGTCTAACTTTTTATTCCTATCTTCATAAGGCTTGTTTCGCAATGACGGAATTAGTTTCGTGGCACGACGCTGAACCCTTTCTAACCTATCAATATCCTCACGCAAGTACGTGCACCAAAAGTGAACTGCATATTCTAAATGAGGCCTGACTAGGGACTTGTAAAGGGGCAATATAATATCCTTCGATTTAAATTCGAAATTACGCACTATGAAGCCTAACATCCTATTAGCTTTTGCGCAAGACTGCAGGCACTGGTTCCTAACCTTTAAATCCTTAGATACGCGTACGCCTAAATCTACTTCCTCGTCAACGCTCGCCAACTCCCTATCATCCATCGTGTACGTGTAATTATTGTTACGAGAACCTATTTGCAAAACTTTACATTTGTCTACGTTAAATTGCATCTGCCACTTATCTGTCCACTCCATAATCCTATTTACATCGTCTTGGCGCCTATTTCTATCGTCCTCGTTAACAACCTTACCGCCTATTTTAGTATCGTCCGCGAATTTTGACACGTTACTAGTCAATCCTACATCTATGTCGTTAATGTAAATTACAAATAACAATGGGCCTAACACTGAACCCTGTGGGACACCGCTACCTACATCTAACCACAACGATTCACTACCATTAACTACGACCCTCTGCCTCCTAGCACGAAGCCATTCTTCTAACCAGTTAGCTACCTGACCGCGTATACCGTGCGCTTTGACCTTCGCAATTACTCTCTTATGCGGAACTGTATCGAACGTCTTTTCAAAATCTAAATAAATAACGTCAGCCGCTCTATGCCTATCGTATTCGCGTACTATTTCGTTATAAAATTCTAACAAATTAGTTAAACAAGACCTATGGTGTCGAAACCCATGCTGACTACTATTAATCAAATCTCTACTTTCTAAGTGATGGATGATACGATCCCTAACTACAGATTCCAAAAGTTTACCGACAGACAATTGGCGTTAAGCTAATCGGCCTATAATTGCTAGCTACTGCGCGGTCGCCTTTTTTAAAAATAGGCGTGACGTTAACTAATTTGAAGTCTTCAGGAATAATCCCCGTTTCGAGTGACTCATTAAAAATCTTCGTTAAGGGGCCTACGATAACGTCTTTCAAATCCTTCAAATGTCTGGAATAAAAAGCGTCAGGGCCTGGAGCCTTGCTAACTTTTAGCCTATCGATATAATGCGCAATCTCAGCCTCGTAAACAGTTATTTCATCCAAAATAGTCTCGCTACTAAATGGAACGATATCGTCCACGTCGGGGACATTATTTACGTCTTCTATGGTAGAGAGAATTACCAGGAAGAAATTTCCAAGTAAACGAAAGTTGATTGAAGGTCACCGATGAATTGAATCGAAATGAGGTTGCAGATGGTGGGGATTCAAGTTGAAGAGGTTGAAGTCGACGTCGAAGGAGTGAATAAATAAATTCTATGAAGTGTTTCAAAAAATTTTCAAAGTATCGACATCCATTGATGAACGACGGTTTTTGCGGTGGGAGACTAAAATGTCTCGATCTCGGTGGAAAACTAAAATGTCTCGGTGGGACCTCCAAATGTCGCGCGCATGCACGGGCCACTGCCCGCTGGCGACTTTTAAGATGAATGCACTTTGGAGAATCCAACGAAGGTGGTCCTTGTTGGTTAAGCTCGGCCTTAGCCCTAGAGCATCCGAGTAACAATAATGTGACACAGTTTCTACCAAGTTTTTTCGAAGGAATGAATGGAAACACTTCAGTTCTCAATGGGAGTTTTCTTTCACGCAAATGATTTTTATTACACAATGTAGATACAGGACGAGGCGCTGAAGGAAGGAAATTAATTTACAGCCTCTTAGATAAACACTGATAGTCAGAAGTTTACAGGGGGAGAGGTTCGACCTCTTTTCACAATAGCTCAGGCAGAAACTTAAAGGGAGGAAGGTCATCCTCCACGAGTAAGGAGTAAGGCAGGCATTCAAAGGGGATGAGGTGTAACCTCTTGTAACAATGGCCCAGGTAGGAATGATTTAATTTACAATACAAGAAATAAATAAGTCTAAATTTTGGGGGAGTGCAGTTGAAGGTTAAGCTCCCACTTTAACTGGAGAGCTAAAAAAATTTGACGTTAAGCATAATTGAAGCATACAACGAAATTTAGAAAGATAAAAAATTAACCAAAAAAAATACTAATTTTTGTAAGTTATACACTTTTGGATGGCGACCTAATGTCGGGGTACCGACATGTACCGAGTACATTAAGCACATTAATAACATTAAATTATTACCGTTAATTACAATTTTAGCAAATTGTTAATTGACATATCTGATACTGAAGTAATCTAAATAGGTGATACAATTTATATAATGAAGGAGAGTTCTCCGTTGTTCTATAATTTAAAGGGGATTAACAACAATGTTATATATTTATATTTATCAATAATTATTCCAAATTATGTCAAATATTATTAGAAGAATGGTTGGTTATCATAGTTGAAAGCCTAAACGCCAGCGATGATGAAAACAGAGGAAAAATACAGTGTACTTTCCATTGAAGGTACACGGACATTTATGATAACGTAACACATAAGTAACAAAGAATTTAAATAACAATTAGGTAGAAATAGTAAGTACAAGTAATGAGAACGTGGATGACTATGTGACGTAAGCAGATAACGAACCAGTGGTCTGGCATGGAAACAATACAGTATATTATAATAACATAACATAACATAACAACATAACATCTTGACGTTATAAATTGGTAGTAGAAGCAAGAAAGAAGAGTTCGGATTGAGAGGCTCGCTTTTGGCGACGTCATCGGAATTCGAACATTCATATCAGCATTGACGAATATCTTACGAGAGGTGAAATAATTAAAATAAAAAGTAAAAAGAATACATGTGGACGTATTTACATGTACGTGGTCGCAATCATCAAGGGACATGTACGACTGCACAAAGTATTGTACACATATCGGTTGTCACTCAATAGGTTGTGTGCGTAATATAGACACGAGTACACATGGACTGATAGGTTGATAGGGCATAAGTAGACAATAGGTAGATGAATGAATAAGTAATAAAATTGATAAAGGATAGTGGTCAAGAAAGAACATGGATGTATGAATGAGTATGGTCGAATAATATTTATATTGTATAACACCAGACAGGACACAACATATAAATAATGACTTATAGAGAGTGAAGTTTTTAATATTATTAAAGAATTTACCATACATTGAATACGGAAGATATGCACTTACTAGACGTGTGATTCAGTATTCAAGGTATTCAAGGAAATTAAGTTACTTTCTGAAGTCATAGTGATTTACTTTGCACGTACAGTATAAGTCATTATTGGAAGAAATTAAAGGCGACTAATTAGAGGGACACAGTTAAAGGACATTCGCTTCTCACAGCGAACTTCTAATGGCACAAAGATGGATACTGCTCAACCATAGAAATGGTAGGTCGCATGGTTGTGACACGTGTATATATATATATATATATATATATATATATATATATATATATATATATATATATATATATATACAGTATATGAATATGTATATATATATATATATATACACGGTATATATATATATATATATATATATATTTTATATATATATATATACACACACACACAGTATATATATATATATATATATATATCTGTGAAATAACTCCAATATGTATTTTTCCTGTTTTTGCGTCGAATGTAGACGCAGTTCTCCTCTAATAGTTGTTTTATTTTTATGTTTGATGTAAATATATGTGCTAAATAAATCTTGGATGTATTATCCCTGTTTGACACCTAATGTATATACCTATTTACAGAATGTATTTGGTGAATGATATATACAGGGTGATCAAAAAGTGGATGTGCACCTATATTACTCTGAGACAAAAGTGCATACATACAAGAAGTTAGATATTTTAATAAAAAATTATACGATATCGTGCAATTTTTGTTACTGTAATATTGCACGATATCTTATAATTTTTTATTAAAATATCTAACTTGTATGTATGCACTTTTGTCTCTCAGAGTAATATAGGTGCACAACGACTTTTTGATCACCCTGTATTAAATAGACAGAACCATGTAGTTGTGTTTTATTTCTCCTTTTCACCATATACACAAATATAAATGGAAATGAAAGGTGTATATACTGTATATAAAGGATACAAGGTGTGTGTGTGTGTGTGCATGTGTGTGTGTGTATGTGTGTTTGTGTGTGTGTGTGTGTGTATTATTCCTGTTTTTGCGTCTAATGTATATAAAATTCTTCTCTACTTGCTGTGTTATTTTTATGGTTGATGTAAATATACTTGCTTAATAAATCATGTATGTATTATCCCTGTTTTGCATGTAATGTATATACATATTTATCAAATGTATTTCATGACTGATATACATTAAATAGCCAGAACGATATATTTTTGTTTTATTTCTCGTTTACACCATCTGAACAAATATTAATGGAAATGAAAGGTGTATATATACATATAATATAATATATATATATATATATATATATATATATATATATATATATATATATATATATACACCATATATATATATATATATATATATATATATATATATATATATATATATATATATATATGCACACGAGGGTAATTCAATAAGTGTCCGCACTTTTATTTTCACAATTTTATTTTCACATCTGATAGATTACACTGGTATGCATCAAACCCTGGACTTCGATGATTCTGATGATGAATCAATGACCAATGCCAATGACCAGTCCCAGTCGTATATACCTCAAAATACCGCTGATTTCGAATCTGCAATCCGTTTTTCTCAATCAGCTCAGGTTATCCGGCTATGGCCTCATAAGTAAAATAGAATTTTTCGTGATTTTGTCAAAGCGGAATTGGAACAGTAACATCTATCATCACTTGTTTCACTTGTATAATATCTTTTTTTACTTTTCAGGCATATAGATAAAATATTTCATAATGAATAGAACGTGTAAAAATGATCCCAATAGATTCTGCTACATATGTGGGACGGTTACCATGCCAAATAACTAGTCCCAAATCACTAAATTCGTGAAGACAATGTATAGAGCATACTTTGGAATTAAGCTAGGGGACCAGGACAAAAATTTCACCCCTCATATGTGCTGCAAGACGTGCATTGAAAATTTGAGAAGATGGAGCAAAGGCAGAGCGAAATCTTTGCCTTTTGGAATTCCCACGATTTGGAGAGAAGGAAAGGATCACGTGACAGATTGCTATTTCTGCATGACAAACCTCCAAGGTGGGCTTATAAATTTATTTTTCTTAAATATTTTGAAATCCTCGTATGAAACTTGACATAATATTCACCATAATGTAATGTTCACCATATATAGCATAATATTCACCATAATGGTAATCATACATTTACATATACATATTGTTATAGAAAATACATTTACACATACATATTGTTATACAAGTTACATTTACATATACAATGATTGTATATTTTCTTTCTTTTTCATTCATATTGTCCCCGAAGGGACAATATGAATGAAAAAGAAAGAAAATATACAGACTCCATCGACCTATTTCATATCTTACAGACCGCAGCCTTCCCTCACGGCCCGCCACTGTCTGAATGCTTCTTCTATTTCATATGTAAGTTTTATATCCATGTTTCTGTGTTTCTATTTTCAGGAGTTAACAAGAAGAATAAACACATTGTTGTATACCTTGACATTCCTTCTGCTGTGAGACCTGTACCCCATGGTCCTGGAATTCCAATACCCGACCCACCTCAAACCCTGGACTTCGATGATTCTGATGATGAATCAATGACCAATGCCAGTGACCAGTCCCAGTCGTATATACCTCAAAATACCGCTTCAAATGAGCCGAGGCCTCTCAACCAGGCCAAACTTAATGATCTTACCAGGGATTTAGGACTTTCCAAATTAGCTGCCGAGATCTTGGGCTCACGACTTCGAGAGGACAACTTGCTGGCTCCGGGAACAACATTCTCCTGGTATAGGAAACGAGAGGAAGAATTCCGCAAGTTTTTTGCAGTGCACGAAAATACCTCTTCCTTAGTGTACTGCTGCAATGTTGAGGGCTAATCGAATCCTTGGGCCTGCCATATAACGCATCAGAATGGAGGCTATTTATAGACTCGTCTAAACGAAGTTTGAAAGCAGTACTTCTCAACATTGGGAATAGGGTTGCATCAGTCCCTGTAGCACATTCCGTACAACTTACTGAGAGCTACGATAACATGAAAATTTTACTGGATGCTCTCGTATACGACCAACATAACTGGAGGATCTGTGGAGATTTGAAGGTAATACTAATATCATAAGTAAACTATTGCTATTGACTATGTTGTTTTTCCAAAGGTTATTTGAGAGCGTAAAAGAACACTTAACTTCCCCACAGAAGTGATACAGTCCAATGCATAGATTTTTTTATCTGATAGAACAAATTCTCTAAATTCTTTAAATATTTCATTTTTTTTCAGATTGGGCATTTGTATTGGGAATGCAAGGGGGATACACGAAATACCCATGTTTCCTCTGCAAATGGGATAGCCGAGCGGATGAGAAGCACTATGCACAGCGTGAATGGGCATCCAGAGAGAATTTTGAACCTGGGTCGCATAATGTCGTTTCAGTGCCCCTTGTACCACCAACAAAAATTTTGCTCCCACCACTTCATATTAAGCTAGGCTTGATGAAAAATTTCATCAAATCAATGAATAAGGAGGGTTTCAGCATTCCGATATCTCGAGAGTAAATTTCCTCATGCTAAACTAAACGCTGGGGTTTTTGATGGTCCTCAAATTCGAACTTTGATCAAGGATACTCAGTTCGAAAACGCAATGACTCCAACTGAGAAGAATGCCTGGCAGGCATTCAAATCAGTTGTCACTGATTTTCTTGGCAAGCGTAGAAGTCCAGAATACGAGTCCGTTGTCGAAAACTTGACGGAAGCTTTCAAAGCTCATGGGTCGCGCATGTCCATAAAAATGCACTTTTTGTGGTCCCACTTGGACTATTTTCCTGAAAATTGCGGGGATTATAGCGAGGAACAGGGTGAACGATTTCACCAAGATATCAAAATAATGGAAGAGAGGTACCAGGGAAACTGGGATATCAATATGCTGGCGGACTATTGCTGGTGTTTGAAGCGAGACGTGCCCGAAGAAAAACACAGACGGAAAGCCAAAAAACTTCATTCCTTCCTCAATAAACTTTTTTCCATATTCATTGTATGAATAAAAGTATTTATTCACACAATGTTTTCATTTTTCAAGAGTGTTCTTATATATTACTCGTATCTACAGTGTTTAAGCTAAAAAATCAATAAATTTGGCGATAAAATTGGACTTATAATAAATGGCCAAGAGAAAAAACCTGACCTGATTGAGGAAAACCAATGTCATTTTCGAATTCAGCATGGTCGAATATATAATATGAGTTGAAAAACCTCAAAGCAGAAAAAAAAATTCATATGCATACCAGTGTTATAAACACATCTCTTCTCAACATAATCTCTCTCTTTCTTAATACACTTAGTCCAGCGATTTACAAGCTTCTTAATGCCATCACAAATGAATGTTTTTGGGTGTGTGCGGAGCCAGTCATGCACTGCCTCCTTCAGGTCATCATCGCCTTGGAATCGCTGACCTCTGAAAGCGTCTTTTAGTGGTCCAAACAGGTAAAAATCCGAAGGTGCCAGGTCTGGACTGTAGGCTGGATGTTCAAGAACTTCAAATTTAAGTTCCTGAAGGCATTTTCTAGTCTGTGCAGCGGTATGAGGGCGCGCATTGTCGTGTAACAGAATAACATGTTATACACAGAATGTCATATACAGAATGTCATACACCTGCTGCAGTGATCGAAAATAAAGGCAAACATACAAAATACTAGGTGAATATGACATTTTTGCATTCGGTTGTGTCTAAGTACTGTATTTGGAACTGTGTCATATGGCTGTTTAAAACCAATTGTTTAGCTAAAATAAATAAAAATTACCATTTTACCGTATTTCTAACTCTGATGCATCCATTCTGGCCATTACTGTGTATATATATATATATATATATATATTTACCCGGGGGGTTTCCCGTGTGTTTTATTCACCTCCAGGTATAATAGAAACTCTTCCGACAGAGTGCGCTGACCTCCAGGTCACTTGTCGGGTTCGGGAGCTTCCTTAGCCCCTTTTTACACTCGTCGAATTTAAGTTTAATTACACTGGGGAAAAAATGTTAACTTTGTTTTTGTTTCTTGGACGTGAACAGGTCGGTCTTATAGGATTGTTTCCGCTGATTCCGAATATAGCCGTAGAATTTCTCTATCACCCAAGGTTACTGAGAAATTTGTATTTTAATATTTAATCAAAAAGTGTATGGAAATTAGTAAAAATACTTCATAAAAATTATATTAGTGCAGATTGGCATTTAAAATATTCTTCTTAAAACTTCTTTGTCACTGATTTTCTTGTAGTTTTCATTAGGAGCTTCTCGCATCAATGTCCAGCAGTAATCAGCTAACATTGCCGGATCCCACCTCCCTTGTAGCATTTCTCCATAGTAGCTATATCTTGGTGGAACCTTCTCCATGCTCATCGCTTACGTTGCCGAGGTTTTCAGAGAAGAAATCTAAATGGGAGTGCAAGAAATGGATTTTTAGTGACATATTACATCCCAATAACCTATATGCTTCAATCATGTCCTGCACTATTTTTTCATAGTTAGAGGCTTTGATGTTCCCTAGAAAATTTGTGACAACATTCTTCATGGCCTCCCATGCCACTTTTTCTTTTCCTCTCAAGGCATCATCAAACAATTGCATATGCACTCTCCCATTTTGCGGCCAAACTACTTACGTATATACTGTTTAAATAGCTTTGCTCTGTATGAGTTTCATTATGATTGGTTAATAAATTTTGATTTCAGTGGTGTTTTTAGAGTGAACCCTTCTTTTAGCAGACGGTGTAGTTTAAATGTAAAAAATGTAAAATATCTTGGACTTTTCGCACAGCAATATATATATTATATATATATATATATATATTATATGTATATATATAATATATATATATATATATATATAATATATATATATATATATATATATTAGGGTGGCCCAAAAAATGAAAGTTGAAATATCTTTCTCCACAAGGCCATCCGTGTTCCATATCAAAATGAAGGAACTCATGCAAAAATTAGACAGATCATACATATTTAGAGGTCGCGACCAGTTCCTATATTTTTAGATTTGAAACAAAAATAATATCAATGTTTATTTCAAAATTTAAAGTCAACAGCACAGAGCACATGTTATGCAAAATATACTAGAACACCCATGTCATAGCAGTTAATACGACTGCACTAAATCCTTGTATATCAAACAAACAACGTCACACCCGTTACTTTTTCTTCGTCAAAGCCAACTTCGTCGGAACTGGCAATCTGTTTTGGTGGCTGGCGACGAGTCCCAGTAGGTATTGTTTCTAGGTCTCGTCTTTCGTCAGCGCGGTATTGTAGGACTGAATAAGAGCGACTCCTCGTTCGTCACAGTCGTTGACGACCTTGAAGAGCCTGCACTTAGCCTTAAGTAACTGGTAAATGGGGTCTGTCAGCCAGAGGGAGGGAGGTTTTGACAAGAATGTCTTGGCTTCCTCTTGTCCTTTCATGGAGAGTATATCGAATATCTTCAAAGACCGGCTCGTGATGTAAGACGCCAATGAAGAACGATGACCGAACACAGTCCCGTCCAGACGTCTCAAGAGTTTTTGGTTTGAGGGACGTAAGAAGTTGTCAACCATAGCTGCTTTGGTGATCCCGTCGACGCGATCGTCGAAGAGGGCGAGAGGCGCAAGGTGCTCAGAGAAGTACCACAAATGGCGATAGAAGGCCTTAACAGCCGCCTCCCTGATGGCACGGTCAGGATATTCATGGAGGAGAGCAATTAGGTTTAAGTCGTTGAGGGGGGCCCTCTCTTGGAGAGGGGCCTCGTGCCAGTAGCGAGCGAAAATAGAGAAACGAAGAGGCAAATCTTTGTGACGCCAGCTGTCTCGTGGGCCGTCAACTTAATCTGGCTCCTGAAAAGGAAGATCTTCAGCGAGTATATTGCCTTAGCATCCACCGCGCGTTGTGCATAGCGTCTGGCGCACGAAAGGACGGTTCTCCGTCGGAGATCCCCTAGGAATATATGACAGAGCTGAAGCAACTCTCCATACTCATCCCGTGGGAGCTGGCTCTTGACTGCCTCCGAGTAAAATGACATCATCTCCTCTCGTAGGCCATCCGGCTGACACGAAGAGCTCGTCTCCAGCAGAACGGAAATCAACTATATTAATATCAGGCCAGGTCTTCTGGAAGTGTTTGAAGATTCCCTTCAGCCCACCGGTTGGTGTCAGGGCGACAGAAAATACCGGCCGACAACATTACCTCGAACACGTGATGACGGCACGCGATCCAAATGAGCTCCTTGTCCAGAGCCTTCTCAAGTAGGGTGCACGCACCCATCATTCAGCCAGTATTGGTTGCCGTCGTGGTCGAAGACTAGTCCCCTGGATCATGGGTTTGAGGTTCCATCTTCCAGCGTTTGGACCATGCATTGCACTGCTCCTCTCCCGTGCCGCGGCCGATCTTAGGGACGGCAAGAAGTTGCTCTGTTTTTACCACCAGTCACCAAGATGGCGACGCGATCCCAAGCTTTTTATGCCGGCGATATCTGGAAGCAGTTTACCGTCCTAGTGGAGAAGCAGTGGGCTGTCCGGCGAGAAAACAGCCTGTTGAGCAGTTGCTACCGTCTCACGAGTGGTGACCCGCGCTCGCTGAATGGTGTTCCGGGATAGCGCCACAGACTTCAGGCCATGACCGAGCGCTTGCGTGACGGCTCCTACGACGAATATGGCAGTGCGGTCAGGGTCTGCTTCGATTTCTTATTCCTTGGCTGATCTTGATTGGATGTTGACGGAGCTTGGAAATCATCTTCGGACTCCGTCGATGTGGAGGAGCTACAGATGTCAGCAATGGCGGAACTAGACGGAACAGCCGTATTCGCCTGTTGAGCGCTCAACATGCTTTTTTCCTTTCGAGCACTGGCCTGATCACTCCTGAGGCACTTGCGAGTCTCCTTATTCGTCAAGGTCTTGTCGATCCCGGACATACTCGCGCTCGAGGGATCCTGCTGTTGCATCCGCAGGAACTGTTTGTCTTCTTCGTCCGTCATAATACTGAGGGCGTCTTTTCGTGAGATGTCAAATAGTTTGGTGAGATTCTCCTTGAATTTTCTTTCCTTGATTCGGCACCCGTCTTTCGGTTTCAATCGGTTTTTCTTCAACCCACAATATTCTTCATAGAGCTTCCGAAGCTTGCGCACGCCGAAGTCCACCCGCTGGGTCGGAATTCGTGCCTTGTCCCAGATTGTCAGCGCTCTGTCTATGGTGGCCTTAGCACTGTCACCGATTGTGGATCCCTTCTGGTGGTGAAACATGAAGTTCCTGAGAATAGCCCCGTTTGTTGGCAGGCCAGATCCCAAGATGTCCGGGTCCGGCTTACCCAGGAGCCAAACTTTCGGACTGCTCCTTGTCGTTGTCATGGTCTTGGCCTGTGGACTGGAAGATAAAATGGAAATTAGAGTTAAAGAACCTATACATATGTTTTATGTAGAATATAAAACAAACAAGTTTAACAATTTTAATAAACTTTTATAAATTTTAATTTTTTTTTAAATTTTTAACAATTTTTATAAACAATCGTTCCAAATTGCTTATCAAGGTCAGTGCAGTAAATGAATGACAAAAACTAAGCATAGTGTCCACCACTCACTGGTGAAAAGTTTAACTTGCCTTATTGGTGTGATTCACTGCGAGGCGTAACCCAGATGGCAGGAACAACAAAACCACGTCTACACCTGTACACCTGCCGAGACTTGGCGACCAACTGAGCTAGTGGGAAGAGTGCATTGCTATCATATAGTGATTCTTTGGATAGAGGTTTACAGTCTACAGTGGCGTTACTCTACAAATATTTATTGTAGAACATAATGGTGACCCAAAATTACTGAATTTAGATATTTTTACCTTGAGGTCGCGACCTCTAAATATTGGCCGATCTTCCTGATTTTTTGCATGAAGGCTTCTTTTGTGATATGGAACAGGAATAGCCTTGTGGAGACTAGCAATTCAAACTTATTTTTTCAGTTAATTTTTGGGCCACCCTAATATATATATATATATATATATATATATATATGTGTGTGTGTGTGGTGTGTGTGTGTGTGTGTGTGTGTGTGTGTGTATATGGAATGAATTCTGCAATTAAGCACGTGAAATAAATGAATGATGCAAACCCACAAGGAGAAAAAAAAGCTATTCCAAGAGGTGTACTGTTGAATACACGAAAACCCTTGAAACCGCTTTTCCATTTCATTGTGGGTGTGCATCATATATATATTGTTATATATGCGGAATATAATAAGGTTAGTTAATTACTGCTTATAAATTAACCTAGAAACAAGAATTGTTTATGGAAATAGAACACACTTGAAGGCGGAAAAAATGGCTGCGTGCCGCGTCCAAGCGATAAAGATCTTTCTTTCGGAAGAAATTATAAAATTCTTTTGCAAACAGATTTAGACGAAAATGCTAATGTAACTTAGCAATAAGGCAAAGAACTCAATTGTTTGTTTAATTCTGGATAATTTCGAATAACAAATACGGTTAGGGGAAGAAAATAAATAAAAAATTATAATTAAAGTCTCAAAACATAGCCATTCGATTTCGATTTGTCCTCTGTCCCCAGACGAAAGACAAAAAGAAGATTATAATATATAAACGACTGCCACATTCATAGAAGAGAAGATTCCTTCGGTACCTAGATGGTGTAGTGGTTAGCGTCGCTGACTACGAACTCATCGGACCCAGGATCGAGACCCGGTGACGGCAGGCGGCGTCCAGCAAAAGCCAGCTGCTTGTCCTTCCACACAATAAAGAAATTGGTAGATAAATGGGTACCCTGGGTAGCCTAGTGGTTAAGACGCTGGGCTGCTGGTTGGGTGTATTTCGGATTCCACGTTAAACTGTAGGTCTAAGGTGGAGTGACAAGCTTGACCTTCGTCAGAATGAACAATTCTGGCAGAAGCAAAATCAACGTTAAATCGTTACCCTATTAAATTACTTCCTTCTAATATGCTTGTAATATTTAAAACTATGAAAAATCCTTACGCTAAAGATAATTAGGAATTTAAAATAGGGAAATTAAATCTTGCGCCTGGCAGTGTATAAATACCGTGTGCCCGCCAAAAGGTGGAAATATTGGATAGAAAACCAAATTAGATCTGAAAGCCGTTAACAAAGATAAATCTTATATCGAAATGTTCTTTACATACTGCTGAATAATTTGACATAAATTTCATGTTAGTTAGGTACAACGTTAATGTTTTTATTAAAATGTAAGGTTTTCCTTCATAAAAAAAAGATAGCATAAAAGAGACACGTGAAGAGAAGCGCGTGGCAATGCTTCCGTTTTGAGGAATTTTGTCTGCTGGTGCGGAAAACAATTGTACATCATCGACGGACGTGGAACTGGAATTATTCCACGTCAATGCGGAATAATTCCTCACTTTTTAAATATGACAATTTTAATATGAAAAACGTAATAAATGTTAAAAGAAATCATATATAAGGTGTTTTTGTAATTAACAGTGTTTGAAATTGGTAATATGCGGAAGTATTTTGTATAAATATGGTAAGGGATGATATGATATTTTTATCTATTTTGTAAACATGAAATCTGTAATAGAACATGAAAATGAACAAAGTTAGTATTAATTCACACCAAAAAATGTAAATGACACACACACACACATATATATATATATATAGGCTATATCATAAAACAAGACATCTGATGGATGTTAAAATCTTAAACTAATTTTAAGTCTGATTGCTGACAGACACAGTAATACATTAATCTTCTCGGGTCTTTTCCGTTTGGGGGCTAGCAGCGAATTTTAATGAAAATCGGTATACTATGAAAAACAAACATGTTAGAGCACTTTAAATAATTAATATGTATTTTAACTAGCTTAAACTAGTTACAGAGGATTGTGTTAAATTTAGCCAGTCACAAACTGCTACTGTTTATGAAAAAGTGCTCTAAGTGTGGGAAAGTGTGTTCCTTTGATAAAAATACCCAGTTCTTTCGTTGCCAAAAGCGTCGGTCAAACGGTAAGAAGTGCAACTTTACGAAGAATACGTTTTTTGAAGGATAGTAGTATAGCCGAAAAAGGGGAGAGTGCAAGAATGTTGCAAGTTATTATGTAATGTTGCAAATGGGGGTGTTGCAAAGGGGGGTTGTTGCAAGGGGTGGGGGGTTGCAAAAAAACATTAAAAAAAAATTAAAAAACAAGAAAAAAAGAAAAAAATTCCCCCAAAGGGGGGATGCTGCAGGTGCAACAAGGAAAACTTGGAGGCGGCGTTATCCCCCAAGAGAAAGGAGAGAAAGGAGGAGAGGTGTTCACCTGGCAGGAGCCAAGTGCATATTAAGACTTCAGCCGAGTAGGCGTTGTTTTATAGGCTCCTAATCAGCCAGTTGGCTTAGAAGGCGTAAATGGCTTGACTTGCCAGATAGCGCCATGTATTCATTTAATTCTAATCGATGACTGAGTTGCCAGATACCACTTTTTAGCATTATTATTGTATACACTATTATAGACTCCTAATCAGCCAGTTGGCTTAGAAGGCTTAAATGGCTTGAGTTGCCAGATACCACTTTTTAGCGATACCATTGTATACATTATTATATTTCTTAAAAGTTGGTTTAGAATACCGGTAGTAGGTTTAGAAGAGCGTAACATGATATAATTAAGTAAAACAACATTGCATCATTCTGTTTATTATAAATATATAGAAAATAAATATACATTTCAATTGAGGAATATGCATATAATCATAACAGTACAGGAAATATATACAAACAATTATGGATATATATAAAATAAATATACATTTCAAATAGAAATAAATATACATTTCAATAATAATAGAAATATGCATATAACACTAGGCAACAAATTTCAACTTTTTTTTTGTTACAGACACGTGAACTACTGATTCCTACTAAAGCGCTGATGCTGATTTCAGATCTGATATCAAAATTTCTCTATCACGTCCAGATTTTGTGTAACCGAAAACCCCTATTTTTCATTTTTTTTCTCACCCGCTTCTATTACGAAAGCCGTCTAAGCTACTTTTCCGTGCCACGTTTTATGTTAAGCATACTTAAATAATTAGTGAACAGGGATGTCTTTCCTCCTTTATTCTGGCTTAAGACAGACAGCGGAATTCCGCTGGCGGAGTTACCACCCCTGCGCCCAACCATCCACCCAAAGCGCGTTAGTATTTTGTTGTTACTACTGAAAGGCAAATTCCTGTTCTTAAGTGAAACTTTGGTGTGTCCTCT
The DNA here is from genome assembly GCA_023014485.1 of Bathynomus jamesi. NCBI lineage: Eukaryota > Metazoa > Arthropoda > Malacostraca > Isopoda > Cirolanidae > Bathynomus > Bathynomus jamesi. Next base: position 1,115,652 of record JAJOZX010000678.1, read on the forward strand.
TCCTTTGTCGCTTGTAGGATGACGAGCTCTCCTTCTGCAGGAACCAACAATAATCTCCCATCATATTTGGGTTGAAATTACCTTGGTATCTGTTTTCCATAACTGAGATCTGTTGGTGGAAGCGCTCACCATGCTCGTCACTTACAGTCCCAAGGTTGGCCGGGAAGAAGTCAAGATGAGAATGTAAAAAATGAATTTTCAAAGACATTCTGCATCCCATTATTTCATAAGATTTAAGCATGTTTTTAACGAGTTTACGGTGGTTTTCAGCTTTGTGGTTTCCAAGAAAATTTTTTACAACTTCAACGAAAGATATCCATGCTCCTAGTTCATTCTCATTTAGGTTAGATGGAAACGATGAGTCGTGGATGACACTGCGGATCTGTGGTCCAGTGAAAACTCCAGCTTCTAGCTTAGCATCTGTCAATATTCCTTTGAATTTATCCTTTAAATATTGGAAACCACTACCTTGATGATCCATACCCTTCACGAAATTTTTCATAAGGCCAAGTTTAATGTGAAGTGGTGGAAGATGTACTTTCTGAGGGTCAATAAGTGCTGGGTGTTTCACATTGTATTTACCAACAACATTTTCAGTTCTAGATGGCCAATCATGTTTTTTGTAGTGGTTCTTGTCATCTCTGCTGTTCCATAGACACAAAAAGCACATATGCTTTGTGTAGCCCAACTGTAACCCAAGAAGTAATGATACAACTTTAAGGTCGCCACAAATATTCCATGTGTGGTCCTTATATTTGATGAGTCTTAGCAGCAGTTTCATCGATTCATAAGTCTCATTAAGGCCAGTGGCATGTGCTACAGGTATTGAAGGTTTTTCATTGCCGTTGTGCAGTAATACAGCTTTAAGGCTAGCTTTACTAGAGTCAATGAACAGTCTCCATTCTTTTGGATCATAGCGACAGCCAATCCCTTGCATCAGACCACTGATATCGTGGCAGAAACAAACGTTTTCTTCCTGTAAGTAAAATGATGAAAACTGCAAATGGCGATGGCGGAAATGGGAAACTTTGGTGTTTGGTTGAAGAAGATTAAATTCTTGAAGTCTTGAACTAAGCAACTCTGCCTTTTCTTTTGGTAATTCCAAATCGCGCACTAAGTCATTTAACTCCGCTTGACTTAACAAATGTGGGGAAATATTTGCATCTGGAACATATATGCCATCTTTCCCTGTTTCTATATCACTAGCAGAATCTTCAGATGAACTGCTGTCTGTTATCGTTGCTGGTGGAACTGGTGGTGGATTTGTTTCATCATGTGGTACTGGTTTCATTGCTGATTCGCAGTTTGGGTAGGTGATCTTTGATTTGTTTTTCTTTGTGAAACCAGCAATCTTTGTCAAACAAAAATAACAATCATTGAAGTGATTTTTCGGCTCACGCCAAACCATGGGGACTGAGAACGGCATAGCTTTTCTTTTACCATTCATCCAAGCTATTAACATTGCATTGCACTGTGCACAGCAAATATGTGGTGCCCAGTCCCTCTGTTGGTCTCCTAACTTACAGTCAAAATAACACTTGTAGGCAAGTTTAATCTTTGTTGTTATGTTTCTACGTTGTGGCTTAGGTGTATATTGTCCACAGACAAAGCAGAAGTTGTCTGGGTGATTTACACAAGCACGTCTATTTGATGCCATTTTGAATTACCATACAATATCTGAAAAAACGTAGAAAGTAATTATTACGATGTGCAAATAAAAAGAAATACACACCGTAGTACAAAACAAATGCTATAAAAACACACAAGTCACCACAACCTGTCACTTGCTCATCAGCAGAGAGCTTCAACAACCATTCTGCTTGACTGTCACGTAGCGACTGACCGTTGGGCCGTTGCCCGTTACTATGCTCTTGACTCAGTGTTGCCAACTCGGGATAAATTTTATTTATCAAAATTGTTCGAATTTGTATATAGTTGGCAAAAAAAATTGCTTTAACCTTGAAAAGCAAGTTTCATATTACTGGCATTAAGCCGATTAAAACCAAAATCTGGACGTGGTAGAAAATTTTACTAAAAGTGATTTGCATTTTACACAAAATCTAGACGTGATAGAAAAAATCTAATTATAGATTTGAAATCAGCATACCGAAATTAGCTAGGAACACCTATTTGGTCTTCTGTAACAAAATCTTTGTTGCCTAGTGTAATCAGTACAGGGGAAATATCACGCAAAATATATATAAATACAATTCAATAATAATAGAAATATGCATAAAATCGTACAGGAGAAATATCAAGCAAATATATATAAATACATTTCACTTTTTTTCAAAATACTAAACTCGGTCTTAATCGAGTTTACAATTACATCATTATTGCTCTGCATTACGCAATATATGCGGCTTAATAATATTTCACCGCTTAAAGTATAGGGAAACCTGTATTCGATATGAAGGGCTTTCATATCGCTCAGTACTATTTTTGTTCCCACTTTACAACCGGTTGGTAAGTCATCTTTAAATACGTCTAGAATACAATCAAAAGCACGCACAAAGAGTTCATCGTTAGCTACATTATTAAACACAAGTTTATAAGCACGCTTTTCCAATCGAGGGTTTATTTCTACCGACTCGAGCTTTTCAATCGTGAACTCACTCAACATAGCGGCAATTGAAATAATCTTCTAAATCGTTACGACAACTGCGCGTTATATAAAGAAATAGTTCTTCAGGGTGAACGGTGTAGGTGAGCTCAGCCTTGTACCGATCAATTGCTTTGTACCAAAGTTCATGGTATTTCAAAGAGTCTAAACATTTTAAATAAACATCCAGCACTAGACCATTCTCACCAGCCCTACACTCGGTAAACCCATCGAGCAGATCGGTGTAGGCGTATTCAAGTACTGTATCAAAATAAAGCATGTCCGTAACACGCGCGTCTAATATAGGTTTCAGCTTGCGGAATCCGACGATTTCAAACATTCTGTCGAGGATGAAACGGTTTCGCGTAGGAACAAGAGCGTTATTATCAGAAGCATTCTTCCACATCAGCCGTATATCAATGCACGGCCGATCGTTATTTATACACAACGTACATACAACGGCGTATGAGGGGGTATCACTAATCTGCTCTCTTCTTGTACCTACGTTAGCAGGTATTTTATAACGATCTTCACTCCACTTCTCAACTATCACGAAGATTCTATTCATCTCCTCGACACTTAAATAAACCCGTTTGTTTGTTTGTCTACATTCCGTTTCCAGTACATAGCTAATGGTACCGGAATTACGCCTGAACACGCGCAACGATTTCGTCACGGACACATCGTACGAGGCGTTGAGAATGCTGCTCAAAGGAAGTTCCATCGTATTCGAGGAGCGCACGTCCACTCGGTTCAAGCTCTGAGATAACTATGAGCCGTGTGAGGCACGCAGGTAGGCAGGAATGGTTCGACGGGCGGCTGACTCGATGATACGTGAATGGGCTTGTCGTATGATCCGCGAGTCGAATTGTTGTACATATTTTGGTACAAGAATTAATTTCATCACTACCAGCCTACGCACCAGACATTTACCTCAGGATAAGAACTAGGAACATTTTATGTTTTACTAAACATCTTCACACTCCGGCGCACTATTTGAGAGGAACATATGCTCATATTTTCCTTTCTGCCCATCAAACGATACTCGTCTCTAAAGTCTGTTAAAAACTCACGCAGGGCACTAGCCACAACCTCACTACGAACCTCATCATGATATACGTTAATATAGTGATAAAAATACTTAAGATTGTCCATGATCACGAGATTCACATTTTCAGTCGTAGGGTATGAGTAATCGACATGGTGTAGCATGACGTAATACCGCTTGTCACACCACCCATCCGCAAGACTCATTATCCATACCTGCTGCTTCTCTTCTGCACGCGTTGTTTCTTTTACTTCACGGTGTATGTGAGACTTTATAAAGTTGTGCTCTGCAGTATACTTCAGCACATCGTCTGTGCAACGAAAGCCTTCAACGATCTCACCAGAACATCCGTAGAGTATTTGTACATCTTGGAACTTCGCACAATCCAATGTGTTTTAAAAGAGGTATACGAGGGAGGAATAGGAAGTTTTTCGGTATCCACCACATCCTGACACTTTGCTGAATACCATTTCATAAACGTTGTACAAGCAATATTAAAGGTAGCCATTTGAATACACGTCTGATCTGAATACACGTCTGATCTCTCGGGCTTACTGCGGTCGACTGACCACGCAGGGACTCCCAGATAGTAGCATGACTCACGGTCTTACAGTGGGCGGAGCTTAGAACTTTCACCTGCACACACACACACACACACACACACACACAAAGGAGAAAGTGAAACGCTATTTGAAACATGATTTATTTAATAAACGAGATATTCAAGTTATATATATTTACAAATACGATTTAATAAACGAGATATTCAAGTTATATATATATATATATTTACAAATACGTGTAATAAATCAATTTTACAAATACGATTTAATAAACGAGATATTCAAGTTATATATATATTTACAAATACGTGTAATAAATCAATAGATACGATTATATACAAGACAAATACGTGTCAGTTAACAATAGAAGCATCATTCGTTTTGGCATCCAAAGGGTACGGTATCATAGGTACCAGGTAACTGGTAACGTTTAATATAGGTGTTACGGCACACCTTCGTACCCCTAAGTTCCTTCACGCCCACCAGCTTCTGCGCCCAAAAATTGTGGGTGCCTACAATTAGTTGGGGAGGCTGTTCGCCCTCATCATCGTCCAAACATACTAGATCCTTCAACGACTCAAAGTTAACAACCTGCTGATTCGCATGGTTGAGCGTAATACCCTTTGCCTTCACGATATATTTCATTTCCTCCCCCACCCTGACCCGTACCCCATAAGTCTTAGGTCCTGTTGAGACAAAAGAGTCGGCGTATGCGTTGTCCCCATACTCATCCTTGATCTCATCAGTGAGCTCGCCGAGGAACTCCCCAATAGCGGGCATGTATTCACCCCCCTCTCTGTGAATATCACGCTATCTGTATCGGCATACAATACTCTCCGCCCAAGAGAATGCAATAGACCCCAAAGTTTTATACGGGCGTAGGCTGTTGTGAAGCTGGCCACAGGTATGTTTGTAACCCTTGAGGTATCTGTGGCAAATTCAGTGTTGTTGTACTTTATTATGTAAGTATTACCTACATTTACGATCTCCATGACCTCTTTATCGGGGGCATTGGCATAATCCCAGACATCGCTATAACTTTGTGCCAAATGAATGCTCCCTCTGCCGGTATTCTGCGCAAATTTTCCCCATAGACTGTTTAGACACAACTTTGCACTAAAGCGCTTGCCTGGATTCTTTACAATTTGGACACGATCAAGTTGTATACCTTCGCGGTCGCGGTAACGTTGAATATAGGCAGACTTTTCATCTTCGGTATCAACTCCTCGCGGATACCCTGATGCCTCAACCTTATCCTTCAAAAAGGTGTTTATATATGGTGTGAAAAGGTTGGGTAGCTTCTGAAACCTCCACACCTCATGTATCTTCAGTATTCTATAACCATGGCTTACGGCTAGGGCCAACTCAGGACTTGTATATACGCCTCTGATCTTACGCTGGTGGGGTATATGGATACAATCGCCGCTATCCTCTTCCGCGCACTTCACGCACAGGGGAAACATGAGCTTGTCGTCGATAACGACAGGTAAGATCGGCATCCATAAATTGCGTGGAGGGAGTACGTCTACGAAAGAGGCCCAAAGTAACGATCATTCAAATTTTTTGAAAATTCATTGATGGAGGGTAGGCTAGGTCCCACCAGTTTCTCAGGAGCGCCCACGGGGTACTGATTGCTCTTCATCACGTATGGGTATAAAGAACAGAAATCGTAGTAATGGAGCTTCACGCCCTCCGTAGGTGGAAAGTATAGTCTGAAAGGATTTGTACGTCCTCCAAACAAGCTATCACCACATTTGAGAGGATCCAGCACCATTGAACGCTTGATCGTTTTTATTCCTCACGTTACACCTCGTCTGTCTCCATCCGTGCATCATATTCATGCTCCCACAAGACTTTGTGAGTGAACTGTGATCCTATAAGTTGATCGCGGGTGCGGGTTGATGCGAGACAGTCGGCAGGAGACCTACCGTGGATATCTCCGGTGATTCCGCACTCAGGACGGGGGCATCCATGCCACCAGCAACCGTTAAAGGAGTACACCTTCACACCAGTGACACGGTTTTCACTTAACCCATCAACCCAAAAAACACGTCCATTAATCTTAATGGGTACTTCACCCGTGTTGCGGGCGTGCTTTATGTATACACCTGTCTGTTGCTGTAGGTGTATGAGCCAGTAAATAGCCTTGTGCCCGTAACTGCGGGGGTTGTTTCGGTGAATAATGGCTAAGGTGTCTTTAGGCATGAAGTTATTCTTGAACACCGTAAAACATAATGATGTGATGGTGGTTGCGACTTGCAGTGGATCGCATTTGAAACGGGCTATGTACATCCTTCTAAAGCCTGGAAACATACTCTAAGCACGCGCACATCATTCACGCAATAACGCTCACATTCATCAGCTATATTATAAGGGTTACTTTCATTAAAACTGTCGTAGTATCGATCAAAGTCTTCACGTTCATCCATACAGTCAAAATAATGTTTGGGGGGTGGTGGGCCTACATAGTTTAAAGTCTCGCTGGTGAGGAAAGTGTAAGGGAAGTATCCTTTGGAAACTTCAGCTGCTACTCCCATCACCTTGGGTAGCTTTGCTAATTTACAAGGTGTGAATAATAAAGTATCTTTAAATTGTACATTGCCTCTTATCTGCATCTGTATTAATTTGTTGCCTCTTTTCAATGGATCACCTGTAAATATCTCAGAGGATTCGTGTTCAAGCAACTCCTTATAAAGGAACTGCGTGTCAAACTTTGCCCCGTTATGGGCGAGAATATACACCGTCATTTTTTGAACTTGTCGGCTAACTTGACAATATAGGACAAAAATAGTTTCACAGGACTATCGCGGACATTCGTTTTAAAAACGTTTGTCCGTTTACACATTTGGGCACTCGTCACATTCGATACCATACACTCATCACAGATGGTCTGGCTCACAAGTAAATGTGGAATTACCTCTTTGGTTTCAGCGTTCGTATATGTTTCTTATCGTAGTATACAGTTATACAAGGGTTATTTTAGGCTTAGCATCTTTCATATAACATACTGCTTTACTCCATCCGCCTATATTCCTCCTGGCATGTAGGACAGTGAATTACGTCACACTTGTGCTTAAATTTCCCCCAATTATCCATTGTGTGAAACATACCACATTCACAGATTCTCATTTTCCTGCACGTGCCAATTGATTTATGGAAATCAAACAGATTTATTGAAAAATGCGCGTCTACACACATCACAGTCTCTCTTCTCAGCTTCAACTACACGGCTTTCACATTTGGTGCTTTTACACTGCTCACATACCATGTGACATTCTTTACAATGTCTCACTATATCATCCGCAAACTCGAGGCACCCCTTACACAAATCATGATGTCTCCAATATTTTCGACTTTGTCATAACTCGCGTAAAGCCCCCTTATATTACGGATGGGGAGATACGTTGTCCCTGACAATCCTAAAATAAGTAGGGGTCTTGTACGATCTCTCACACAGCTTTCAAAAACATACACAGTCCTACGACGATCATCCAACCCAAACACAACTATGCGGACATTCATTTCTGTTCTACCCTTCTCAGCTCTTCAGGACCCATATTACAGTCAAATTCAAGTTCACAGTCTACAGCTAGTTTACGGGCACGCTCCACGACTGTAGGCAAACCAAATTTTTTGAGTTCGTGTATTTTGTACAGTAAACATACGTGCTAAGAGTACTGCTATAAAGCCGCAACCACGATCGACGTTTATATGCTTTCGGTAAATAGTCGGAGAATTGAAGTTAAGAGTATACGGTATGGCACTATGACCCGCAACACGGTATACATGGTCAATATTTACCGTGAAGTTGTCCATATTGAAGGCTATACTACTTTGGGCGGCTTGCATTATACGTCCTAATATATTTCTACATCTTCAGCCGCCAAACGTCTAAATGGCACTATCACCCAATAATCGTCTACATCACCGTCATCTGACCCGAATCCAAAGGACAGACTCGTCCTGACTTCACGCTCGTCACGATTCTCAGAGCAAAACTCTATAATATGCTGTACAACCCGGCGTAACCCTCGCTCAATTTATTGCTATACATGACTCTAGGGTCGCCCCTTTCTCTATACCGATTTCTAGTCAAGGCTGGGGTGGGGGCTGCGGATCGCACCAATTCGAGCGTTATACCATCCTCACAGAACGGGGGCGGCAGATGAATTAGGGGGTATATTAGCGGAAGGTGCTGCTGGGGGGTCAGTTGCGTAGGAGGTTGAGGGTTGGGGCTCTATTATTGTAGACTTAACAGAACGGGGGGGCGGCGGATGAATAAGGGGATATATTAGCGGGAGGTGCTGCTGGGGGCTTGTTGGCATAAGAGGTTGAGGTTGGGGATCTATTACCGCTGCAACAGGCGCGTATTTCGGGCGCTTTATACCTGACGTGGGGTTCTCATACCTCCCGCTTTGGACGTGCTACCGGTGTCGCTGGTGAAGGTTCGTTGGCAGGGAGGAGATCACAACTACACTGTCGTCGAGGTCATCCGTAATGTCAATGATGGGCTGCTCTACCTCATCGTCATTCACGGTTCTGTGGGAGAAGAAATATAAGGAACAGCACTCAAAATTTGTAATTTTGTAAATGACCCACTTAGGAGTGTGACGTGTTAGAAATGGACTCTGTAGAAAAATTCGATTCACGAGCCCATCCACATGTATATATCTGGACCTACAGGATGTGGTAAAACTGGTTTATGCTTAAATCATTAAAGAAAAGGGAGAGATGTTCTCGAAATTTGTGCGTAAAGTTATATGGTGCTATTCGACGTATCAATCAGTGTTCAACGAGTACCAGATGATATTTTGTTCCACAAAGGCGTATATGACGTTAATTTCGTTAAAGGGAAATGAACATACAATCATTGTAATGACGATTCATGTGGAGATGGATAAAACGTTTGCCCGAGCATTTACAGTATTCTCCCACCATCTTAACATAAGCGTGTTCTTCATCAATCAGAATCTATTTTTCAAAAATAGATACATGCGCGATGTGTCGTTAAATACGCAATATCTAGTCTTATTCGCGCAACATAGAGATGTATCACAAATGGGGTATTAGCCAATCAAATGTTCCCGAATCAGCGTAAGGAGTTTTGGAAGTTTATAAAGAAGCTACAAGCACGCGTACGGATATTTGCTTTGCGAACCTTCATCCGCGAAAACACGTTAGAGTGCTTCTGCGAACGAATATATTTCCAAACGAGCCTGAAACGGTGTATATTCCAGAATGACAAAGAGACTAAAGAAATACCGTGAATTAATAAAAATCTATCATCGACTGCCCCGGGCATTGCAGCAGATGTTTATTAAAAATATCGATGCGACTTTTAAAATGCATCTGTCAATCTGTCTTAACGTTATAAATTGCAATGTATCAATGAAAACACATCAGAAGCGCCTACGCCGCTACAAGAACATAATACGTGCACTCGCTCGTAAAAGCCAAACTGTAGCGAAGAAAAAAAACGAATTATTGTACAAACAGGAGGTCATTTCTCCCCATCTTATTTTCAGTTTTGGGTCCTTTACTGACTAGATTAATATAATGAAAAAGTGGTAGTGATTCCCACGATGTGTACGCTTCAATGCAAAGGAATCCGACACGTATCTAGATCCCGTAAAAGCAGACTTAAAAGAATGGAAAGCGAATTGTTAGCCCTATTAAAAGGTGAAAAAACACCTGATGAGAAAAGAATCTTATACCAGAAGCTCTGCAGAAAATTTTCTTCACGAGTACGAAAATTATAAGAGCCCTACAGATTCCTGTGGTTATTAGGCACAGCACGGGGGACGATGGACATGGCGACATAGGATCTGAGCCCGACGATACAGCTGACCAACCAAAAAGATTAGCCACACAAAATATCGAACATGTAAAAAAATACCCTCCCACTTACATTGAGGAGTAAAGGCTTAAGTCTTTATAATCTATTGAATGAGGATCCCGCCATACATGGACCGATACAGGGGAGATCATTGTGGAAGGATCAAAGGTACAGGATCGAATATCGTAGACAATGTCCATGATCTGGTGAGAAAGTGGATAGGCCATCACATCAGATGGAAGCATATTAAAGCAAGACTACAACAAATAAATGTCCCTAAAAACGTTGATAGAAAATCTGAACAGGTTAAAAGACTTGGAGCATGCAACGCCTGTGACACAATTGAAGGCGCCGTCACCCCGGCGGTAACACCTTTGAAGAGGAGCAAGAAGAGGTTAAACCAACCCTACCCATGTGCCTCTAAAAATACGCAAATGGCTAAGTATTAACTAAACGCTATTATGACATTTTTTCTACCCCATCCTCTTACGGCGGCGTAGATAGACTGTACAGAAGTGTTTACGGAGTAGGAAAAAAAGATGTTGAAAGATTTTTGAGGGAGCAGGACGCTTATACGCTTCATAAGCCTGTGAGAAAAGGTTAAAAACAGCCAAGACAACGGCTTCCTCGATTGATTCTATTTGGCAAGCAGATTTAACAGACATGCAAAGATATTCTGTGTATAACGATGGTTTACCGCTACATTCTATCATAATAGGACGTATTCTCTAGAATCTGTGGCTAGTTCCTCTGAAAAATAAATCACCTGAAACAGTTGCTAAAGCCACCAAAACGCTAATGTTAAAAGAAAATAGGATTCCTGGCTATTTTTGTAGGATATGGGGAAGGAATTTATAGGCCTTGCTTTTCAAAACATGTTGACAGAGTTTTAATATCAGCTATTACACAACCAATTCTATACATAAGGCTTCTTTAGCTGAAAAGAGTTCAGCGCACCATAAAGGAACGCATGCACCGTTATTTTACACATAAAAACACATACAGATTTCTAGACATTCTGGAATCATTGGCGTCATCCTACAACCGCTCACACCATCGCACGATTGGGACACACCTAACGAAGTAAGAGGTACGCTCCCGAGGAAGATGGATCACCACTACCACCACCACACTCCTGCGCGCTTCAAAATCAATGATTATGTAAGGCTGTCGCGTTCGGGATTAAATTCGCAAAGGTTTTGAGCAAGGATGGACACGCGAGATTTTTAAAGTTAGGGCTGTGAAACCTAAAGGTGAGATAATGATGTATTACATTGAAGATTTGAATGGGAAGAAATCTCAGGAGGTTTTTACCGCGAAGAGTTGCAGAAAGTTGCGTTTAATTTAGAAAAAATGTGTTTAAAATTGAGAATTTTAGGAAGCAAAGGTTCATGAAAGAGAAAAATGTACCTGGTGAAATTGCTAGGGTACCCAGAAAGCTTCAACACCTATATAAAAGCTGATGCAATAATGAAGCTTAAATAGTATGCAACATGGCTCCTAACCATTTCTACGTCACGCTCCCGTCCTCCTCGTCCCTGTCTGTACACCCTAACAACACACTAGCCAACTTTGTAACAGAGCTCCACAAGCACATTGAATTGGGTCGTGATTCGTATGAGTGGGGATATGTGAAATTCAGCTGGACACCATCTTTTAAATATTGAACATAAAGAAACCGTTTTTACGATTCTTAGAGACATTGAACGAGTGTGAAAAAAGCTGGGGTAGCTATGGATGAAACATGCGTATCGCCCGGACTAAGTTTGCACGGTATTACAGTACAAAGTAAGACTAGGACCGGGTCAATATGGCTCGGCCGAAGATGTTGTGAGAGGCTTAAACGTAAGTTTAAGAAACTCAAACCTTACGAATGATTTAGTATACGAAATCGTAAAACAGCCCTGCACATACACTAATCTTAAAATCAAAGACTAACAGACGTATTAAAGACCATAGAAAGTTCCAAATTCTACCCAATGGCCGATATAGCGCAGCCTTCCAAAGAGACACATTTCACGAGACACAGCATGACTTGTCCAGATTAATGTATCAATTGAAGATGGAGAAATTGGCTGAAAGGTCCCAAGACATGTGCTATATTTACAGTAATATAGTGGAGCACCAGTTTGTTGGGGATACCCAGGCACGCCTGCTGCGCATTGCTCACATCCCCAACCATAGAGGAAGGAGTTTGAGTATTACATATGACAGACCCCATTATGTGAATGTCGCAACTAATTTAATAACCAATATCTCATATATATAAGAACGATTGAGGGTGAAAACTTCCCATTCGGTAACGGGAGCTTAACAGTGAAGCTACACTTTCGACGCACTGAGTTATAATGGATAGAAAGCCTTTCACCGTCTATCGAGGGGTGAGATACCAGCGCGGTAGTGGACTTGGTCCATTTTTTCATCCATACTACGTACGGCTGTTCCTTTGCTGAAGAGGGGTGCCAGATACCTTGGAAGGAAAGCGCTACAATCAGGCCTTAACACTGCAGAAGACATATTGGCCGGGCTAAACCTAAAGAGGCTCTAAAAAAACATTTAAAGCGTACACGGGACGAAATCATCAAAGATGCAAAGAGAAAAATGCGTGGTGGCAGGAAGAAGAAGAGGGCTCCCCGGAAGAAGAAGGGGTTCCGTGGTATTAAACGTAAAAGGCTATAAAAAAGAAGTGCTGTAAGCGAATGAAACCTATGGTTGACCACTTTTTGACTGATATAAGCTAAGGACATTGATCTCATGAATCATAGTTGTTTACCACTTGTCGAGAGAGGAGTCACTATTTCGCCATGGCACGCTTCATCCACCCATGTAGTTCACAATGCTGTAAATCGGAGCTGTCCCTTTTTGAGCTCCCGCCAACCCAAGTTTCTATTGAGCACAGTGACTTTATTACAATTAACCCTTTAAACACAATTAGTTCCCCGAGTGCCCCTATAGAATTCGTGATACCCAGCTCAGGCCCTTACTTTTTTGATCCAAGCTGTGTGCACATGTACGCTAAGCTACGTATAGCCCATTCTGATGAACGGTCTGCGATGACAAATATGCTGTATACCCTGAAACAAAACTTTCTGCACTCCATATTCAACCAGTGTGACGTATATTTAAATCAGACCAACATATCGGCAGCACGGGGTACTATCATCTACGAGCCTATCTGGAAAATGTCCTCAACTTTTCCAAAGAAGCGAAGGCTACCTTTTTAAGTGCGAGGGATATTATCAAACTAAAGATGAAAATAGTATAAAGGACAAATTTAAAAATTGTAAAAAGAAAATATACGAGTGTTTTTGGACGGTTGCACACAGATTTCACTTTCCAGGAGAAGTTGCTTGTAACGGGATGGATATGAAAATAAAGCTCACCCGCACGAGTCCTGAGATCTGCTTAAATCTGGCTGCGATCAAGAGGAGGGTGCAAAGCCCGTTGTGGTTCACATTATGGACACACCTCCGCGTACGGCGAGTGAAATTAAGTTCACCAAAACAACTAGAAATTGAGAAAAATTTACTAAACGCTACAGTGAAATATCCTATTAACAGAGTGCAGATCAAACTATATACGGTTCCTGCAGGGTTGGCATCGAAGCAGATAGAAAACATTGCCCTGGGAAATCTTCCTAAAAGGATATTAATCGGCATGCAGGACCACGCTTCGGTGATGGAAAATATAAAAAGAGTGCCTTTAATTCGAGAATTTCGGACTTAAAAATATAACTCTATACGTTAATGGCACTGCTTTGGGTGGAACAATGGGTACGGACTATTCATCAGACGCTGTGTTACCTCTTTGTGCCGGAGCCTATAGTAATCTGACCCATATTGCAGGTGATTGTGATGAGCTTGGTAATGGGGTAACGCAGGAAGAATTCATGATCAATTTAACCTTTATCCGTTTGACATTACACCTGACTTATCTGCTAGCGTAAATACGCATTTAACCCCACAGCAGAGCGGAAACATCTCAGTGCGGCTGGAATTCGCCAAGCCTATAGACGCTCCTATTAGTGTACTAGTATATCTCGAATCGCAAGCCCTAATAGAAGTAGATAGATTTAGGAGCGTTATTACTGACTTTTAAAATGGATGCTAATACACTTCAGAAAGTAATGGCGCGAGTCACAGTTTCCAAATTTACGGCGTGTTTGCGAAGAATGAAACATTGAGTTGCCAAGTACGCGAGAATGCGGTAGTCTTATTGTGAACAAAGACATCATCGGTAATGAAGGGATTCACTGATTCGCTGTCCTATTTTAAAAATAGACAGCGCCTGTACTATTTGATTCACTCGGTACTCAACCCTGGAGTGACCCTATTATTGTACAATTTCTCGCTCAGTTAAATATTCCCGAAGTTGTATGGAACCCATTTCGCATGCAAGGATATTTTACTATTGTTTTGCGGAATGTACTGCGTCTCATTTCTCATGCATATGTCAAATGATAAAGAATTTATAATTTTTTAAATTTATTTGACCGTGTCACACTCGCGAAACGATGAAATGGTATGCAGACAGATAAAAAAAAAACCGTTTGCAATGTACTACTCGTTGTATATTATAATTTTTTTGTTCGTATATTTTAACGATATATTCTGTAGTTGTTTTATTGTACTGATTTCTTTTCATTTAATAAATTTATGAAAATATATTGTGTCTTCTTATCCCAAAAAGATCGAAAAACACTTACATTATTTCGGTGTGACATTGTTGACTGATTCAGTATATCATCCGTATTCCGAATTCTTCAAAAGATTGTATAACACGTGTCAATCCTCATCGGACCTTAAAGGAATAATGTTCATTCTTTTAACATATTACAGATTATACAGACAGATCCCCATTATGTGAAGATATCTTTGGGTTCGAGGAATAACATTGATTGCATAAAAAATTTCGATTTTAGCATAATGGGGATAACCAAATAACATTGATTGCCATAAAAAAAATTTGGCGAGTATCTATTTGACGAGATACTACAACTCTCCATATATATATAAAAACGATTATAGACACTTACATTTTCTATGGTAGTCCCTTGCGTCGGGTTGTAAGGAGCGTCACTGCAAATATCTTCAATGGTTTGCGTTGGAAATAATTCGCCACGGTCATCGCATTGAAAAGACTAATTGCGGTTATGCTGCAGTATCACTTTCTTCATACAATTCCGGGGAGACGTACAGGTCCTGGTGGAGGATGTGTGACATTGCTGACTGTTCAGTATATCACCCGTATTCCGAGATTCTTCAAAAGATTGTATAACACGTGTCAAATCCTCATCGACCTTAAAGGAATAATGTTCATTCTTTTAAACATATACAGAGTATACAGACAGATCCCCATTATGTGAAGATATCTTTGGTTCGAGATAACATTGATTGCCATAAAAAATTTCGATTTTAGCATAATGTGGATAACCAAATAACATTGATTGACATAAAAAAATTTTGGCGAGTATCTATTTGACGAGATACTACACCCCAACCATATATATATATATAAAATCTAATTATAGACACTTACATTTCTATGTAGTCCCTTGCGTCGGATTGTAAGGAGCGTCACTGCAAATATCTTCTACGGTTTGCGTTGGGAATATTCATCACGGTCAATCGCGTTAAAAAGACTAATTGTCGTTAATGCTGCAGCGTCACTTTCTTCATACAAGTCTGGGGAGACGTACAGGTCCATGGTGAAGGGAATGATTAATCACTGACGCGAAAATAGCTACTGTTACTCCCAACTGAAAATATCCGCTTTTATATGCACAATCGCCAAGCTCCGCCCAAAAGACCAGATGTTCGTAGTGATTGGCTGCCGATGTAGCTGGTGGAGCTATGACGTGTACCATTCCGCTATAACGGGACCGGACAATTAACATATATATAAAATCGTGTTCTTGAATTATGGCACTTACATTTCTATGGTATTCCCTTATATTATTTTTTTATTTTTACTTACAAGTATTGTTTTCCACAAATTCTTGTGTTAACATAGTGTTAACTATTTTATAATAAAGAAATATAGCCTAATTATATTTTTTAAAACAGCATTCGGTTTTCCAAATTAAAACTGTGGTCTAAGGTGGCGTGGCATAAAATAAACACTAAAAATAAAATTAATGTTATAATATGAAAATAAAATAATATATATATATAATATATATATAGTATATATATATATTTACATATACCTATCATAAGCTGTTTAAAAGACTGTATATATAATTATAGTAAACTTATGTCGAAATAAACTAGTTACCCATAAAATTAATTATTTCTATTATTAAGTTTTCTATGGTTGAATTATGTGTGTGCTAACTACGTTATTTGTTTCGAAAAGTTTAACTAAGTTTAATGAAGTTCAAGTTAATGTATATTTGTTTCTATTCGTTAAACACTATATACATCTATTGTAAAACCATATACATCTATACATCTATAGTGAAACACTATATATATGAAAAATTATTTCACGAAAGTGACCGTGAAAAGTATTTATGATGAATAAAACCACGAAGGAAAAGAAAACAAAGGGTGCTCAAGCGCTTTCGTCTATGACATCCTCAGGAACATGGAGTGAAAGGACAGATCAAGGCAATATATAGGTTACAAAAATAAACATACATACATACATATTCACATATATATAGATATATATATATATAACTATATACATATATATAGTAAGCATAGAAAAAATTGTGGAGGGAGCCAACATTTATTATGGTCACAGAAGAATAAAGAAATAAAAATAAATATATTATAAATTGAGAAAATTAATTACAAAATAGTGCCTTAGTGATATATATGTCACAGCCTAAATTCATAAAGAAATAACAGGCAAATAAAAAAAACCCATAAATATACATACATACATATATATATATATATATACATATATATATATATATTATATAAAGACACTTTTAGCACTTTGGCCGACCTTCAATATAATTCAAATGGCTTTTTATGGAACAGGTCACAAAGAATAAAGAAATAAAAATATAAATATATTGTAAGTGGAGTCTACCAATTCAGCTCAAGAGGGAAGTTTTTACAATCGATTTAATAGATGCTGCCAATTGATAGATATGTCAAAAAATAAGAAATAAACCAAAAAAAAAAAAAAAATTTAATTATTAAAAAATTAAAAAATAATAATATAAATTGAAAGATAAATTTAAGAGAGGCACACCAATTTATAAGGGAACAATTACCACATAGCAACGAATATTTACTTGTACTTTTTTATTCGTTTGTGACTATAATATGCATATTGGTAATTGGTTCCCTTATAAATTGGTGTGCCTCTCTTAAAATTTATCTTTCAATTTATTATTATTTTTTATTTTTTTAATAATTAATTTTTTTTTTTTTTTTTTTGGTTTATTTCTTTATTTTTTTGACATATATATCAATTTGGCACATCTATTAAATCGATTGTAAAAACTTCCTCTTGAGCTTGAATTGGTAGACTCCACTTACAATTTATATTTATTTTATTTCTTTATTCTTTTGTGACCTGTTCCATAAAAAGCCATTTGAATTTATATTGAAGGTCGGCCAAAGTGCTAAAAGTGTCTTTATATATATATATATATGTATATATATATATATATATATGTATGTATGTATATTTATGGTTTTTTTTTTATTTGCCTGTTTATTTCTTTATGATTATTTAGGCTGTGACATATATATCACTAGGCACTATTTTTGTAATTAATTTTTTCTCAATTTATATATATATTATTTTTATTTCTTTATTCTTCTGTGACATATAAATGTTTGGCTCCTCCCACAATTTTTTTCTATGCTTACTATATATATGTTATATATGTATATATATATATAATATATATATATGTATATGTGAATATGTATGTATGTATGTTTTATTTTTTGTAACCTATATATTGCCTTGATCTGTCCTTTCACTCAGTGTTCTGAGGATGTCATTAGACGAAAGCGCTTGAGCACCCCTTTGTGTTTTCTTTTTTTCGTGGGTTTATTCATCACTATATATATATATAGCTATTTTTGTACGGATATGGGGAAGGAATTTATAGGCCGTGCTTTTCAGAACATGTTGACAGAGTTTAATATCAGCTATTACACAACCAATTCTATACATAAGGCTTCTTTAGCTGAAAGAGTTCAGATATATGTATATATATATATATATATATATATATATATATATATATATATATCTATCATAAGATGTTTAAAAGACTGTATATATATAATTATAGTAAACTTATGTCGAAATAAACTAGTTAACCATAAAATTAATTATTTTCTATTATTAAGTTTCCTATGGTTGAATTATGTGTGGCTAACTACGTTATTTGTTTCGAAAAGTTTAACTAAGTTTAATGAAGTTCAAGTTAATGTTATATTTGTTTCTAATCGTTAAACACTATATACATCTATTGTAAAACCCTATATACATCTATACATCTATAGTGAAACACTATATATATATAGCTATTTTTGTACGGATATGGGGAAGGAATTTATAGGCCGTGCTTTTCAGAACATGTTGACAGAGTTTAATATCAGCTATTGCACAACCAATTCTATACATAAGGCTTCTTTAGCTGAAAGAGTTCAGATATATATATATATATATATATATATATATATATATATATATATATATATCTATCATAAGATGATTAAAAGACTGTATATATATAATTATAGTGAACTTATGTCGAAATAAACTAGTTAACCATAAAATTAATTATTTTCTATTATTAAGTTTTCTATGGTTGAATTATGTGTGGCTAACTACGTTATTTGTTTCGAAAAGTTTAATTTCAAGTTTAATGAAGTTCAAGTTAATGTTATATTTGTTTCTAATCGTTAAACACTAAAATAAAATTAAATGTTATAATATGAAAAATAAATAATATATATACACAGGGCGTCCCAAAAAAATGTATACACACTTTAAATAATTATAAAGGCAGTGTTTATTAAAATACATTTCATTTTCAAAATGTAATAGAATCTACAGACATTATTTAATTGTTTTGTCAACGCCTGTTTTCAAACTGACGTCCGTTCTGGTCCAGGCACTGCTGATAACGCGAAGCAATGGAATCGCAAACATCACGAAACATTTCGTTTGGTATTTGTGTGCATTCTCGTTCAATGGCTGCTCTCAATTCAGCGACTGTTGCAGGTTTTATAGCGTAGACTTTGTCTTTTAAGTATCCCCATAAAAAAAGTCTAGTGGTGTGAGGTCTGGTGAACGCGGAGGGTATTCTACGAAACCCCTTCGTCCAATCCACATCCACATCGTGCCAAGTACCACTCGCAATACTCCACTCTTCGGTCTGGATCATCTTCATTAATAGCATGGACTAATCTTGGAATGTAACTTTTCCATTGACAGCGCTTCAAAATGCGTTGGACAGACGATTCTGAAATTCCTACCTCACGACTCGCTTGCCGCACAGATTTTCTTGGACTTTGGTGATACGTTTCCAGTACTCTTTCTTGCTTTGTGGGGCTTGTCGATGTCCGTGGTCTTCCGGAACGCTTCTTGTGGACATTCTGAACAGTTCCATCGGCTTCAAACTTATCTCTAATTCGAGTGATGGTAAGTCGCGTTGGTGGATCTGTTTGAAACTCCCTCCTAAACTGTCTTTGCACTTCAACTGCGTTTTCACACTTCCAGTAGCATTTTAGAATGAATTTCCTTTGTTCAAAGCTTAGTCTGACTGCCATTATTAATTCTAATGGGTTTAACTTGGAAAGAAAGAAACATCAATTGAGCTATCAGCTGTTAAAGTGTGTATACATTTTTTTGGGACGCCCTGTTATATATATATATATATATTTACATATACCTAACATAAGATGTTTAAAAGAATGTGTGTATATATAAGCATAATAATATATATCTAGCAAGAGCAATCCGATCATTGCAAAAAAAAACAAATGGAAAGATATGCAATTCCATGTTTAATAATAATAAAGATTGAGTGTGTAAAAATTATTTATTTAATAAACAGAATTTAATTGGATTAACTACCGTCATATATATTGTGGTACACTATTTAAATGGATGATTAATATATGGTTTTCTGGGACACATGGCGCTATCTGGAATACATTGCGCTATCTGGCAACTCAGCCAGAATAGAGGTTTATAAAAGACCGAGAGACGACTGACGGAGTCATTCCAGCTCGGCTCCCAGTCGAGCAAGGACCTCTGGTCCTTCTCTTTCTGGCCCTTTGGGAAAACCCCTTAGAGGCCTCTTAGGTTAGGTAAACGAAAATAACTTGGGGGAGAACTCCGCCTGCAAGTTGCAGGCCTTGCAATCAAAGGCAACTACTCTCTCTCTCTCTCTCCTTCAGGTGTCTCTCTCTCCTTCAGGTGTCTCTCTCTCTCTCTCCTTCAGGTGTCTCTCTCTCCTTCTGGTGTACCCCTCCCCCCCTTGGCTCAGCCAACTGGCTGATTAGGAGCCTATAAAACAACGCCTACTCGGCTGAAGTCTTAATATGCACTTGGCTCCTGCCAGGTGAACACCTCTCCTCCTTTCTCTCCTTTCTGGCCCTTTGGGGGGAATAGCTTGGGGGAGAACTCCGCCTCCAAGTTGCATGCCCCTTGCAACCCCGGTTGGCAACAAAGGGCCCTTTGGGGTATTTTTTTTCTTTTCTTTTTTCTTTTTTTATTTTTTTTATATTTTTTTTATTTTTTTTGCAACACCCCCACCCCCTTTGCAACAACCACACCCCCTTTGCAACATTACATAATAACTTGCACCATTCTTGCACTCTCCCCTTTTGCGGCTATACTACTAAGGATCCTGGCAGATCTGTAAAAGTAGTAGAAAAAATCAAGAATTAATGCCCAGTTTGGCTAATTGAATGCCCGGTTAGGTCAACTGTACGCCCTTGACGATTGGTTAGGTTAAGTCATGATATTTTCGTTAAAAATACATTAATTATTTAAAATGCTCTAACATGTTTGTTTTTCATTTCTCCAAAAAAGAAAGCTATTTTTGAAATCAGTGATCAAACCTACATTAGTATACTGATTTTCATTAAAATTCGCTGCTAGCCCCCAAACGGAAAAGATCCATATTCTCCCTGAAATACAGAGTGATATACATTTCACTTTGTAGAACCTGTATGACTAACAGCATAACTTAAGTCAAATTAGTTATACCTATACCACATTTTCTAAAAACTATAATAAACAGAGAAAACGTGCCGAATTGTGACGTCATATACGTATGCAGAATAGCGGCAGCCTTGGCGAGTGAGTTCACCAGTGCATTTCTAAAAGTTGAACCGTAAGATTCTCATAGGGAATCCGTGTTAAAATTCTTGAGGCTAAATAAAAGAATTAGTTTGCTCTAAAATTAAACATACAGAAAATGTGTGGCTCAAAATTTGAATAGACAAATTGTTTTCCCTAACTTCAAGTAAAATACCCGTAAAGAAAACGCATCCTTCATGGTTAATAGTGGCTAAAATTAAATAGACAAAATCGTCTACCCTATCCCATAGTAAAGAAAACGGAATTCATTCATTTCTTGATCACCGAGTTTATAAATATCATATATACTGTGCCGTTAAGGATAAATTCAAAGAGAGTGTTATTCAAAACTGTAAATTACTTACAAAGGTTTAGTCTTGTCCTCAAAGGAAGGTTGTCACTACTAATCAGATAAGTATTACAATTGTAATTAAAAGGATCACCTGAAGATCATGGCCCCCAGCCTTCTTTGGTTAGACTAAAAAGGCTAACTAACGAAAATATCACGACTTAACCTAACCAATCATCAAGGGTGTACAGTTGACCTAACGATTGGTTAGGTTAAGTCATGATATTTTCGTTCGTTAGCCTTATAAGGCTAACGAACGAAGGCTGGAGGCATTGATTTTCAGGTGATCCAATTAAAAAAAATAGCCAGGTTTATCTTAATTGTCTTCGTATTATCGTCACTGCTGTCAACAGATAAGTAACTAACAATTATAACTTAAAATATTCTAACCATATTATTTTAATTGTCTTATGCATTATAGTTAATGCGGTCAAAAGGTCAAGTAACTAAATAATATTCTAGCCATATTATTTATGTCTTGTATTAATTTTGAATTTAAAATTTTAAAAGGAAAGCATCAGTGTCTCAAATGTCATTTCTTTAACAAATTTCATTAATGTCAAATTTTAATTTTTTACATTGCATTTGTTTGGTGTTAACTCTTTGACGCAATAAATAATTATTTTTGTAAAAACCCTTCATTATTTCCTAAGAGAAGTAACGGAAAACCTGAATTGCATTTTCTTTGTTGTGTTTGGATTGAACCTCAAAAAAGACATACAGGGTAGCCAAAAAGGTACCTACCAAGTTTAAGCCTTTATTTCACCAAAACTATTGAGCGTACAAAGATAGTTCAAACGCCATTCAAATCAGCATCTCAAGCCATTTACGTATATGACAATATGTTCGATGTGCTGTCCCTCCACTTCGACGATTTTTCGCAACCTCATCCCAAAATTCGATACCACGCTGTGGAGGACCTTTGTCGGAATGTCGACGATTTGACGTACAATCGATGATTTCAGCTCCAAAATCTTTGGGTTGCTCTGGTAAACTCTATCTTTGAGGTCTCCCCACAAAAAGAAGTCACACGGGTTGAGATCAGGCGAGTAGGTAGGCCAGTCAATGCCGCTTCCATATTGCTTCCAATAGTCCAAACCAATGAAATTCTCTAATAATTCTCTACAAATTGATGTTAAACAAATGGCGTGAGTAGTATAGTGTGTTAGCAAATTTTCATCGAACTCTATTCATTCGTTTGGGAGAAAATGTAAGTTAATGTGGGTACCTTTTGGGCCACCCTGTATATATATATATATATATATATATATATATATATATATATATATATATATATACTGTATATATCATAGTGGAGTGAAACCAGACAAAAGTTTTGTTTCCCTTTAGGCACACTGAAATTATATTGTGGTTTTAAAAAGGAAACACAAAGAAAACTATGATAAAATAATATTCTAGAATCTAGAGTATCTTGAACTATCCCATTTTTGCCAAAGTATGAAATGGGTGTCGTAACTGGGTTTACGGTGGTTTATAACTGATTCTTGGCTATGTTGTGGGGAAACAGATATAACCCACACAAAACTTAAACATACTGTATATCTTCTGCAAATGATTTTCAGGTTATTTAATGAATTTCTATTTACTTTTTCTTTTCTGGATTAACGATATTCTGGAATTTAGTGTTTTGTTGCAAGGAATATAAAGAAACAAGGAAAGAAAAATAATTTTTTTTTTTAAATTTGTTTTATTACAGGTAAATACATATATAGCGTAGAAACACGTAATAAATGAGTACACAAATGGTAACTACAAAAAAAAACATCTTAACTATTTGAATAAAGTAGGCAAACTTTTAGCAAAATCTTTTTTGGTTTCTACGTCTGGCAACAAACTACGTGAAATCATTCCAGCTCTGACTTAAATTTCTGCTTTTGTTAGCTTCATTGTAAAAGGTGGCTCACTTAGTTTAGGATCATTCCAATTAACCATTTTATCCCAGTCCTTTGCATAAAAATTAAGATTAGGAACCTTGAAACCTCTCAATTCTAAATTTTGACCAGTCTTATTTCGCATGTCCATGATTTTGCAAACAGCTTTCTCACGTTTTTCCCTACCTGAGTCACACAACATTGGCAGAAGAATATTTTCTGGGTGAGCAAGCATGCATTTCGGGATATATACGAGGGGCGGTCAGAAAATAGTTTACATGGCGTATAATTTCGTAACTAAAGGACCTACATTGGTTATGTTTGTATCAGGTGAATTCGTTAATCATTGTTGGCAACACTGCACGTCGATTCGGCTGCCATCTACCGTACATTGGTTATATGAATCATTTGAACATGGCGACTCGACTGGAACGCTGGTCCAGGCACGAGGTGCCGGTGGGACGTCTTGGAACATACCGCATACAGCCCTGATCTGGCGCCGAGCGATTACCATCTGTTTCCAGCGCTGAAGAAACATCTTGGCGACCACAAATTTCAAAGTGATGGCAAGGTGGAAACAGCTGTGACACGATAGCTGAGAACACATGACACGGACTTCTATCAACAGTGAATCGAAAAGCTCGCCCCACGATATGATAAATGCTTCAATTGTGGCGGGGACTATGTGGAAAAGTAGTGGGGTAGCTGTACAATTAAATCTGCACTGTCGTTATTAGACTTGGAAATAAAGAACCCAAAATATATGCCTTGTTAACTTATTTTCTGACCGCCCCTCGTACTTCTTAACAATTTCTACTGATTCTCTAGGCAAATGCTTAACCCTATTAATAGCAGAAAACACATGCCTTGGGCCATCTATGCAATTAGGTTTACACTTGATGCCAAACCAATTAGGAGCATAATTTGTCACAATGAAGTGTGTTATTGTATAAAGTTTCTTTGTTGGTTTCAGTGTTGAAACAAAAAGCCTACAAACCCTATTAGTAAGAGTTAACCATCTAGCATAACTAAGAGGACCTGGCTTTACATGAGCAAGATGTTCATCAACTGTACCATTTCTGATTGCTGTAATAATGCGGTATAAGTATTGGTGTTCTACACTAAGATCATCAACATTGTGTCGTGGCAGATATAATAGTTCTTTACCACTAGTAATAGGCTTGAATTGTACTACTGGATTGTTTTTACAAAAATGAATGGCTTTCCCAATACGACCAACAAAGGTACTTGCGACAGATGTTGTACCAATCAATGTTTCAAAAATACAGTATGTCTTAGAGGTAATTCATTTGTATGGAGCATACAAATGAACCATTGAAGTGGTCTACCAAGTGCTTTCTCCATAACATGAATCACACCTCCTTTATAACCAGTGTTGATATTTGTGCTATCACAGCCTATTATAGCTATATCATTTTGTAGATGTCTCTAATAACTGACAATACTGAATTTACTGTCTGCAGCCCTTGTCGATGCTGGTGTCTGATGGGTAATATACTCTCCACCTGGTTCAGCAATCATTACACAGTGTTCTTCACTCTTCTTTTCACTGTATCACCTATCATTGACTTTCACTTTACTTAAAGTCTGATCCTTTCGACCATCGAAGTATATGGAAGTAATAGGATTCACGTTATCACTTTTCAATGTTTTTCGAAGTCTTTCTCTTTCTCCCCGCACATTACTTCTGCCTATTACGAGATGGTCATCTTCTTTGGTGATCATACCAACGTCTATCAAAGTTGCAGTTGCAATAGCAGCAGTAGCACGATCTGATACATCAAATCTCTCTGCCTGCATTGCAACATGCTGCAAAGATATTCTCATTTGGCTTCCAATATTTTCAAAACCACGGTCTTCAGTTTCCATTATCCCATTGTCTTCAGCTGAAGAATTTTCTACTAAGCTCAAAGGTTGAACTTCATTAGAACGATTGATGAGTTTCTTTTTTTTACTTACTTGTTCTGAGAGCTTCCGCTTGTATCTCTTTTATAAAATTTGTGTGGCACACACATCTACACTACCTATGTACATTTAAGGTTCACTGCTCTAATGAAGTAGAAACTGTAATTCCTCTTTTGGTACATTTTTATCTCTCCGACATAAGCAATCTATGTAAATTTCTTCACAATCATCACTGCATCTAATGTTTGTATCAGGCATTGGGACGAGGCCGAGGCCAAGGCCTTCAGAAATCCATGAGGCCGAGGACATACATTTTTTAAATGCCTTTTTAGGAGAGGCCTCACGAGGCCTTAAGATTGTTAGCCTGAAGGTATTTCCACCAAGAGGTGTGATATTCGGATGCAAATAACGAGTGCGGTATTTGCACCGCTGGGTGCAGATACTCACTTCGAAATCTTTTACAATAAGCTCCTCCATGCTTTGGGAAGGCTCAACAATCTAGCCTAGCCTAGGTCTAAAGCTCTTCCAAAGGTAGCCTACCGTAGCCCCACACTAGCCTGTATCTCTTCTTTTTTTGAAAGCCATAAGGAAAAGCAAGATTCTACTCAAAATTAATAAAGACAGCTCACTTCACTTACCTAATAAAAGGGAATTAATAAGCATTAAGCATATTCATCTATCACACGCGGCCACACCACAACACCGACAGGCTGTGTGTTTACACTTGCCGGGTCAAACAGTGAGACACAGTTGCCAAAACAAGATTTTCTGGACACCATACATTAGCCCAATAACTTTTTATTTTTCATTTCATGCAGTTCTTATTTCTCATTTTAATATACCCACAATATTTCAAGTATTTATGATAACTTGGAAAGTTATGAGGCGAAGATGATCTAGCAAAATATTTCAAGATTGTACTAACTCACTGAGCGTTGATCGTATAATTTCTGAATGGCTACAATTATTAACGACTCTAGCGAGCATTGCAAACAGAGCTACATTTGGAGATGCCTTATTTTTTTTTAAAGTTTTGCATTTTTAGGTATCTTGACAATAAGAAATTGTGGTCTTCCAAAGATCATTAATGTAATTGTAGCTTGTAGTGTATGTGAAAGATGTTTCTGATGTATGGTAGGCCTATAGGTATGAAGTTTATATCATGCCATTACTATATAATTTTATATACGATACTAATATAATAAGGATAATATTAAGAATATAGGATCAATGAAAGAAAGCCACCCCCAAAAGTTTCTAGTGAACAATGCCACCCTAAAAAATGATCAAGTAAACAATGCCACCCCCCAAAATCACTAAAGTAAATGATGTAAGTAAAAACACCTTCATGAGGAATTGTTTATTATTTATTATTGTATGCCCTTGATGATTGGTTACGTTAAGTCATGATATTTTCATTTAAACTAACTAAAATATCACAACTTAACCTAACGTAGCCTAAATAACTTACCTACCTAAATAACTTACAGATCAGTGAAAGAAAGCCACCCCCGAATTGTGTCAATGAAAGCCACCCAGACCCGCTTGGGGGTGGCTTTCTTTCATTGATACAGAATATATTTGCACCTGATATTTCAACGTGTTATATATGTAATTTGACTCAAGAATATTTGTACCTGATATTATTCATTATCAAACATTTTTAAAGTTATATGTATAATACTTTATATTATTAAAGTAAATGAAAAAGACCGAAAAAATTATTTGCAAAAAATATAACAATTTACATTTCAGTTATAATGCCGATATCAGCAAAATTTTTGTTTGCATCCGATATTATATATTCATTTCAAATCATATTATTTGGAAGTTTATATGTTATAATTTACGACAGGCGAAAAACAAAATTGTCGACGCTAGTAGCTAGTTATCAGTATACCAGGTGGTATTCTTCTCTAGTTTGGCCTATTTTTTGTAATAGAAATAGATACAGTACAATAGTGTATACACATAAACAATACAAACACATTATATGAGCTCAGTTCAACTGATGACCATCCGATAGATTGCTTTC
Organism: Bathynomus jamesi; assembly: GCA_023014485.1. Lineage (NCBI taxonomy): Eukaryota > Metazoa > Arthropoda > Malacostraca > Isopoda > Cirolanidae > Bathynomus > Bathynomus jamesi. Next base: position 1,143,201 of record JAJOZX010000678.1, read on the forward strand.
CCACACTAGTTTTGCTACGTTAAGTCAATTGGTCTACTGCTGACTGACTGAATAATATTTATATACCGCGACATATATAATATTTATGTATCTAACGTTACAGTAACCTGTCACTAATCCGTTGGTCACCTAACTGAATAGTATTTATCAAAGACTGCCGCCTGACTAGTCACCTGTCTGAATAATATTTATCGAAGTATGCCACCACATACGGTCACCTGTCAGGGCATGGTCCTCACCTGAAGAATAGCCACACACCTGAAGAATCTCCACCCCAACGCTACTGGGGGTTGAAAATTACAGAACAAAACAAATCAGGATTCCCTCACGAAAGTCACGAGGCCTTTCCACTTTTCAGCTGGCATCGAGGCCAAGGACACTTTTGAGGTCTGAGGCCTGCAAAATATGCCCTCGGACAGCCTCGACGCCAAGGCCACGAGGCCGAGGCCAAGCCTCAGCCCCATGTCTGCTTATCATATTAACCGTTTTTTTCTTTGTGACCTATATAGGCCTATAGTCTCGAACTTGCTATTAATTTCAGTGTTTTTGAGGATGTCATTAGACGAAAGCGCTTGAGCACCATTCCGTATTTTCTTTTTCCTTCTTGGTTATTTTCATCATAAATATTATTCACGTGTTACTTTCGTGAAATAATTTTCATATATACAGGGCGTCCCAAAAAATGTATACACACTTTAAATAATTATAAAGGCAGTGTTTATTAAAATACATTTCATTTTCAAAATGTAATAGAATCTACAGACATTATTTAATTGTTTTGTCAACGCCTGTTTTCAAACCGACGTCCGTTTTGGTCCAGGCACTGCTGATAACGCGAAGCAATGGAATCGCAAACATCACGAAACATTTCGTTTGGTATTTGTGTGCATTCTCGTTCAATGGCTGCTCCCAATTCAGCGACTGTTGCAGGTTTTATAGCGTAGACTTTGTCTTTTAAGTATCCCCATAAAAAAAGTCTAGTGGTGTGAGGTCTGGTGAACGCGGAGGGTATTCTACGAAACCCCTTCGTCCAATCCACATCCACATCGTGCCAAGTACCACTCGTAATACTCCACTCTTCGGTCCGGATCATCTTCATTAATAGCATGGACTAATCTTGGAATGTAACTTTTCCATTGACAGCGCTTCAAAATGCGTTGGACAGACGATTCTGAAATTCCTACCTCACGACTCGCTTGCCGCACAGATTTTCTTGGACTTTGGTGATACGTTTCCAGTACTCTTTCTTGCTTTGTGGGGCTTGTCGATGTCCGTGGTCTTCCGGAACGCTTCTTGTGGACATTCTGAACAGTTCCATCGGCTTCAAACTTATCTCTAATTCGAGTGATGGTAAGTCGCGTTGGTGGATCTGTTTGAAACTCCCTCCTAAACTGTCTTTGCACTTCAACTGCGTTTTCACACTTCCAGTAGCATTTTAGAATGAATTTCCTTTGTTCAAAGCTTAGTCTGACTGCCATTATTAATTCTAATGGGTTTAACTTGGAAAGAAAGAAACATCAATTGAGCTATCAGCTGTTAAAGTGTGTATACATTTATTTGGGACGCCCTGTATATATATATATATATATATATATTATATATATATATATATATATATATATATATAGCGTAAGTCTAGCACTATCATAATAATGATAATGGTTACGACTGATAAAAGTTATAATTGATTGTTAATGATGATGCTGATAAAGCTGGAGTCACCATGATCTTTTCAGATCAAATAATGTTATTAATTAGGTTGATTGATAGAATGAGTTTTCTTCCTTTATTAAACAAAATAAATGATTTATGAACGAGACAGAATATAAGTTGATTGTTTACAGTTGAAATTAAATGTGCACTTGAATACTGACTTCACTGTAATAATGACTTCAATATTAATAACGCGCGAGGTAATGATTATTCTTTATATAAAGTTTGGTGAATGACACCAGGCCTAAATGGGGCCTGCACAAATGGTGTCACTGGTTCTTCGGAGAGAGAAAGTCGAGGTACGTCGAGATAATCCTTGTAACGAAGTTGAGGTGTGGGGGAAGGCAGAAGGACATGGTGCCTTGAGTGGATCCTCATCATGTGACGTCATCTTAGTCGTACTTGTGTGTCGTCATCTTGGTCGTGTTTTTGTTGATGGAACATCGTTAAAGTATTTCAAAACGTCTCTGTCACTACAGTAGTCTCCCCCCAGAGAGCGAAGTGAGCGATGTAAAGAAGCGATCGCTTGAGGCAAGCGATAAAAAAATGGTTTCGTTCTGAGGAGTGAAGGCCTAGCAGACGCTCGCTCGGAGAGACAGAGAAACGTGGCATGAGGGAGGGTGCTGAGATGGAGTTGGGGTACGGTAGGAACGCGGAGCGAGTGGGGAGAAAAGGAGACGAGAAGTCCTTGTAACGAAGTTGAGGTGAGGACATGCCTTGAGTGGATCCTCGCGAATTGACGTCATCTTAGTCGTACTTGTGTGACGTCATGTAGGTCGTGTTTGTGTTGATGGAACATCGCTAAAGTATTTGAAAACGTATCTGCCACTACATAGATATGGTATGCAGACAGTTGGTCGAAATACGATTGGCCGACAGACAACTGGCCGACAGACAACTGGTCGACAGGACAACTGGTCGACAGGACAAGGGGCCGTCAGACAATTGGTCGACAATATAAATATAATATATATATTATATATTATATATTATAAAATATAATTATAAAATAAGTATATAATAATTATAGAATTATATAAAGATCATTTTTGAATTTCCTATTTTCCCGATTAGTCTAAATACTTCTGTTTTCAATATGTTCGAAAAATTTCCTCTTCGAGAAATTTCCTTTTTCCAGAATAGTCTCAATCACGGAGTAGTTTAACTCACGAGTTTGATTTCCCAAACACATACCAGTATTATGGAATTTGTTAAAACAGAGAGAGGTGCTAAAAAACTTCTGTATGAAGGATTCGCATACTTAGTTGATAGAATAAGAGAAAATACAATTTATTGGAGATGTGAAAAGCGCAAAGGGTTCAGTGGTAGAGTGAAAACAATTATTCTATACCAGTTGCTTAAAATTAATCGAAATCTACGGGAAAATTATTGAATGACCGGTTAGGGCAACTGTCCGCCCTTGACGATCGGTTAGGTTAAGTCGTGATATTTTCGTTGGTTAACAGAAAGAGAGCCGATATTGCAAAAGATGATATACAGTACTACAAACTTTCTATTTTTCATGTTTGATCCTTTGCCTTTCCATTTGTCTGTCGACCAGTTGTCCTGTCGACCAGTTGTCCTGTCGACCAGTTGTCCTGTCCACCAGTTATCCCGTCCACCAGTTGTCTGTCGGCCAGTTGTCTGCCGGCCAATCGTATTTCGACCAACGGTCCGGCTACCCATATATATAATATATATATATATATATATATATATATATATATATATATATATATATATTGTTATGTTTGGACTTATTTTATTATTATATACAGTATATTAGGACGGAGTGAAATGATAATTTACAATGGCACACTGATAGTTTTTGCTGAGAAAACAAATATGATTACATAAATTGTGCCATGTTTCTCTAACTGCCCCATTTTTGCATGAATACAATTTAACAAACACAGAAAATAGAGTTCTCATCTTGCATACATCCGTCAACATTACATAATATGAGTAACCCCCTTTAATGTCATTATGAAATTACTATAAATTTTTATAACTTTAATATATTATTTTGCGTCATTCCCAGATTTAAGTGTGCCTGCCAAGGTCGTACTCTATACTTGTACGCATCGTGTCTTCTGACATCCCAGGCACCACAGTTCGCCTGACACCCAGCTGCAGTACTTGTCCCCCAGCTACAGCTACAGAGCTATTGAGCATGAGTAGTGTGGGCGCAAAAGGAGAGAGTGCAATGCAATTGCAAGTGTTGCTCAATGTTGCAAGAGTGCCAGCACCAGTGCCAGTGCTAGCCCCCTTGTTGCAAGGCCTACCAAGGGGGAGGGGGTTGTTGCAAGAACAACAAGGGTTATGCAACTTGGAGGCGGAGTTATCCCCCAAGAGAAAGAGAGTGGAGAAGGAGAGAGAGGAAGAGAAGTGTTCGCCTGGCAGGAGCCAAACGCATAATAAGACTTCAGCCGAGCGCCCGCTGTCTTATAGGCCCATAATCAGCCAGTTAGCTTAATCAGCCAGTGCCTCCAGGCACTATCAGCCAGTTGGCACAGTGTATACTTCGTTTTGGCACGTACACACCCGCCTATACGCCCATAAAATATTACGCACGCACAACTATATGCGCCGGGTTCGAGACCAGGTGGCGGCGTGTCCTTCCACGTTTGGTAGATAAATGGGAAACCAGTGTATCCTAATGATCCATGTTAAACTGTAGGTCTAAGGTGGAGTGTAAACATCCTTTCACGATTGGTAGATAAATGGGTAACCAGGATTCCCTAGCAGGGATCCCTCTCGCGAGCTCTCTCTCTCTCTCTCTTTTATATACCCCGTTAAAAAGTAGATCTACGACGGAGTAAAAAGTATGACCTTCGTCAGAATAAACAATTCGGCCGAAGCCATCGAAAGCAGAGGCAATCCTATATATGTACAAATCTCTCTCTCTCTCTCTCTCTCTCTCTCTCTCTCTCTCTCTCTCTCTCTCTCTCTCTCTCTCTCCGCGTGCTGGGTAGCAGTGGGGAAGTAGGTAGGTGGATTGAAAACTGGCTGAAGAATAGGCGGCAGAGGGTTGTAATTAAAGGGGTTAGTTCGGGTTGGGCCTCGGTCACTAGTGGGGTTCCTCAGGGTTCCGTTTTGGGGCCACTGTTGTTTATCATTTACATAAATGATATCGACGGTGGCATCGTCAGTCGGATCGCCAAATTCGCTGATGACACCAAGCTTGCGGCCAATGTTGGGACGCCCGAAGCGATCGAGCAATTGCGTGCAGACCTAGGTAGGATAGGAGTGTGGTCCAAAAAATGGCAAATGTCGTTTAACTTGGGTAAATGCAAGTTGATGCACATTGGCTCTCCAATCCCAAGTCGGACTACTCGATGTTGGGGAGTAATATCGAGGTGACTGATTTGGAAAAGGACTTGGGTGTGCTAATTAGCAGCGACCTTAAGTTTACGAAACAGTGCGTAGAGGTGGAAAAGAAAGCCCAGAAGCTGCTGGGTTATACTAGGAGTCAATTTCAGTTTCGGAACAAGGAGATTGTGCTCTCTCTGTACAATTTCCTGGTTCGGCCGCACCTGGAGTATGCTGTGCAGTTCTGGTCGCCCACCCTCAGGAAAGATATTGAGATGCTGGAACGAGTGCAGGCGAGGGCCACAAAGTTAATCCCTTCCGTTAGGCATATGGGCTACAATCGACGCTTATGCGCCCTGAACTTGTTTTCGCTGGAAACTCGGAGGCTGCGCGGTCAACTCATCGAGGTTTTCAAGCTCTTACGCGGGTTCAACGATGTCGACTTAAGAAGCATGTTTAGTTTAAATGATAACCCAACTCGCAACAATGGTTGGAATTTGGATTTGAAACGGTTTAGGACTAGTGTGTGTGGGAATTACTTTACGTATAAGATCTGTGGTACGTGGAACAGGTTATCTTCAGAAGTTGTGAACAGTTCCTCTGTGGATCAGTTCAAAAAAAGGTTAGACCAAATCTTGCACACTATTTGAGGGTGTAGAAAATTTTCCCTGACACCCGTTGCCATTGGTACCTCCTCGGTATTGGCTGCAAGGCCTTTTGAGGTACTTCTTTTCCTTGTAATTCCTTGTAACTCTCTCTCGCTCGCTCTGCATACCAACTCGTCATTCATTTCAGTGTCGCACAAATCGAATAATTTTTTAAAATTTATAAATCCCTTCCCACGTGACATGTGCGGGAGAAATGAGAGGCATTACATGCCGCACGTGTTACTATAATATCCTTGAAAGTGATACAATCTTAGGTACATGTATCGGCTCGATTAATTTTACTATAACAGGATCATTCCAAGGCTGAGTGCCGAGTGAGTCAAAATAGTACATTCTTTTCCTATTTTTAAAATAGATTGCAAACCAATGAATCCCCTCAACCCCCACAATTCGGTGTTCACGATAATCCCGTACCAGTTTCTCGTAGTTAGCAATTTCAATATTTCATTCTTCGCCAACACGCCGACAAATTTGGAGCGTGTGATTCGATCACTTCATTACTCTCTGGAGTGTATTCGCGTCCATTTTAGAAGTCTGTGATCACGTTCCTGAGACGGTCAACTTCTATTAGTGCTTGTGATTCGAGATACACGAGTACACTAATAGGCGCGTCTATAGGGTTGGCAAATTCCAACCTGAATGAGATATTCCCACTCTGTTGTGGACATAAGTGTGTATTTATACCAGCAGACAAGTCAGGGGTAATATCAAATGAATAAATGTTAAATTCTTCCACTCTATCTGCGTTACGCCAAACCCAACTTCGTCACATGCACCTGCATTATGAGTCAGACTACTAAAAGCTCTCGTGCAGAGCGGGAACGCAGCGTCTGATGAGTAGTCCGTAATCATAGTCCCTCCCAAAGTGATGCCATTTACGTATAGAGTCATATTTTTAAGGCCGAAATTCTCGAATTTAAAGGCACTCTTTATATTTTCCATTCGTCGAGGCGTGGTCCTGCATTCCAATTAATATCCTTTTAGGTAGAACTCCAAGGGCCACGTTTTCTAGTTGCTTCGAGACCAACCCGGTGGGCAACGTGTATAGTTTGATCTGTACCCTGTTAATTGGGTATTTTACTGTGGCGAGTATTAAGTCTTTCTCAATTTCTGTTTGTTTTTGCGAACTTAATGTAACTCGGCGTATACGCAAATACGTCTTCATTATGAGAATCACAACGGGTTTCGCGCCCTCTTCTTGATCAGACCCCAGATTTATGCAGATCTCAGCACTCGTGCGGTTGAGCTATAGTTTCAGATCGATGCTGTTCATAAGCAGTTTCTCCTGGAATGTGAAGTCTGTTTGAAAATGGCCAAAACACTCGTATATCTTTTTTTTAGAATTTTAAAATTTATCCTTAATACCACTTTCATCTTTAGTCTGGTAATATCCCTCGGCGGTTACGAAAGTGTCCTTCGCTTCTTTTGAAAAGTTGAGGACATTTTCCAGATAGGCTCGTAGGTGATAATACCCCGTTCCTGCCGAGATGTTAACCTTATTTAAATACAGCTCACACTGGCTGAATATGGAGTGTAAAAAGTTGGTTTCAGGGTATGCAGAGTAACTATCATCGCAGTCCACTCCATCTGAATGGGCTATACGCAGTTTAGCGTACATGTGCATGCAGCTCGGTTCAAAAAAGTAAGGGCCTGAGCTGGGTGTCACGAATTCTATAGGGGTACTCGGTGAACTAATTGTGTTTAATGGGTTAATTGTAATAAAGTCGCTATGCTCAATAGAGACCTGAGTGGGAGCATATTAAAGAGGGACAGTTCCGATTTATAGCATTGTGAACTACACGGATGTATGAAACGCGCAATGACGAGTCAGAAATAGTGCCACCTCTCTCGACAACTAGTAATCAGCCTATGATTCGTGAGAGTAGTGTCCTCAGCTTATATCAGTTAAAAAATGATCAGCCATAGGCTTCATACGCTTAGAGCACTTCTTTTTTGATTTCCTTTTACGTTTAGCGCCACGTTATGGTGACTCCTTCTTCCTGGCAGCCCTCTTCTTTCCGCCACCACGCATTTTTCTCTTTGCAGCTTTGATGATTTCGTCCCGAGTACGTTTTAAATGTATTTTTAGAGCTTCTTTAGGTTTAGTTCCACCTATTATGTCTTCTGCCGCGTTAAAACCTGTTTGTAACGCCTTCCTCCCTAGATATCTAGCACCCCTCTTCAACCGTAGAACAGCGGTGCGTAGTATGGCTGAAAAAATGGATCCAAGCACACTCCCACGCTGATATCTCACCCCTCGATAGATTGTGAATGGCCTTCGGGTCATTATAAACGACGAAAGTGTAGTTTCACTGTTAAGCTCCAATCACCGAATGGGAAATTTTTTCCCTCAATCTTTCTTATATATATCGTGATGTTGGTTAATAGATTAGTTGCAACATTCACATAATGGGGCTTGTCATATGTAATGCTCAAACTTTTCCCTCTATAGTTGGGGATGTGTGCAATGCGTAGCAGGCGCGCCTGGGTGTCCCCAACAAATTGATGCTCTACGATATTGCTGTAAATATAGCACATGTCAGGGGATGGAGAGCTTTCACCCAATTTCTTCATCTTCAACTGATATATTAACCTGGATAAGTCATGCTGTGCCTCGTGAAAAGTATCTCTTTGGAGAGCTGCGCTATATCGGCCCTCAGCCACAATTGTGAACAGCTCTTTATCATTAATATTTCTTTAATATTTAATATTACTAAGCGTTGATTTTAATTTCAATGTGCATGCAGGCGTGTCTATGTTTACGACTTCAAAAAGTAAGTCGTTTGTTAGGTACGACTCATCAAGACTCTTGTTTAACCCCTTCAAAATATCCATGGCTGTATCATAATGGCCGATTCCTAGCGATACACTTGTGCTATAGTACTGCACCTCAACGTACAGGACTCATTTTCTCATTTGCTCGTTTGCTCATTTTCAAGAGTTAATACATGTTCGATGTGCTGTATTCCGTTATTCTTTGGTTGGTCATCTCTAACGTCGGGCCCAGGTACTGTGTCGCCATACTCAGCGTTGCTCTCGCTGTACCTAATAACCACGAGGAGCTCTGTCGGATTCTTATAATCTTCTTACTCATGAAGAAATTTCTGCAAAGCATCTTGGTACAAGATCTTTTTCTCCTCAGGTGACTTTTCACTGTTTAATAGGGCTAGCATCTAGCTTTTCATTCTTTTAAGCCTGCTTTTACGGGGTTCTACAGCCGTGTCTGGAGTCTTTGAACTTTGCAATGAAGCATACACCTCATGCTGAATCACTATCACCTTCTTTATTATATTAATCTAGTCAGTATAGGCCTCAAAACTGAAAAAAGATGGGTAGGAATTATCTTCCTCTTTGTGTAATAATTCGTTTTTTCTTCCCCACAGTTTGATTTTTATGAGCGAGCGCACGTATTATGTTCTTGTAACGACGTAAGCGAGCCTTCTGAGGGGGTTTCATTAGCACATTACATTTTATAACATTAAGACAGATTTCACAGATGCATTTTAAAAAGTCGGAGTCGATATTTTTAACAAACATCTGTTGCAGTGCCCGGGGCAATCGTTGATAGATTTTTATTAATTCACGATATTTCTTCAGCCTATTCGTCAATCTGGAATATACACCGTTTCAGGTTCGTTTGGGAATATATTCGTTCTTAGAAGCAACCTAAACGTGTTTCTCGGGTGAAGGTCACAAAGCATATATCCATAACGCTGACTTGCGGCTTCTTTATAAACCTCCAAAAACTCCTTACGCTGATTCGGGAATATTTGATTGGCTAATACCCCAATTTGTGACACATCGCTACGTTGTGCGAATAAGACTAGATATTGTCTTTAGCGACACATCGTGCATGTATCTATTTTTGAAAAATAGATTCTGGTTGATGAAGACTACGCTTATGTAAAGATGGTGGGAGAACACGAATGTTTCGGCAAAAGTTTAATCTATTTCCAACATGAGATCGTCAATTATAATAACTGTATGCTCATTACCTTTTAACGAATTAACCTCATATACATCTTTGTGGAACAAAATTTGATCTTGGTACTCGTTGAACACTGACTGATACGTCGAATAGCACCATATTACTTCATGCACAAATTTTGAGAACATCTCCCCCTTATCTTTAATGATTTTAAGCATAAATACAGTTTTTCCACAGCCTGTTGGGCCAGATATAATACATGTGGAAGGGCTTGTGAACCTGAATTTTTCTACAGAATTCCATCTCTTACACGTCACACCACTAATTGGGTCATTTACAAAATATTACAAATTTTGAGTGCTCCTCTTTATATTTTGTTTTTCTTCTTCCATAGAACCGTGAATAACGACGATGTACAACCCCCCATCATCGATATCACAGTTGAACCCGATGGCCGTGTAGCTACAGAATCCTTCCCTGCTGACGAACCCTCACTAGCGACACCTGTAACATGCGACAGTTCAAAGCGGAAGCATGATGAAGAACCCTCCACGTCAGGTGTAAAGCGTGCCAGTATTGCGCCGGTTGTTAGACCCTCAGTAATAGGGCCCCAACACTCTACGTCTTACGACACAACCCCCACAATAGTACCTTACTCAAATATGCCTCATTATTCCTGTTCAGTTCCGGGTACTTCCTCCACAGCAGCTTCTCATACTATGGAGGATGGTATAACATTCGAGTTGGTGCGCACCGCTACCCTCACCCCTGCCCTGACTAGAAATCGGTAGGTGGTCAGGGTTGACCCTGGATCCATGTATACCAACGGACTGCGAAGCGTAGTTGAACGTATTGTGGAGTTTGCCCTTCAGAATCGCGACGAACGTGAAGTTTGGACGAGGTTGTCCTTCAGATATTTGGCTGCTGTAGACATAGAATATATCTTGGGCAGTATAATGCAGGCCTCTCAAAGTAGTACAGCCTTCAATATGGACAACTTCATGGTAGATATCGACAAAGTATTCCGGGTTGCGGGTCTTAGTGCCACACCTTATACTCTTAATTTCAATTCTCCGGTTATTTACAGAAAGCATTTAAACGTCTATCGTGGTTGCGGTTTTATTATAATAGTCTTAGCTCATATGTTCACTGTGCTAAATACATGGGCGCAAAAAATTTGGCTGCCTACGGTTGTGGAGCGTGCTCGTAAACTGGCTTCAGATTGTAAGCTTGAGTTTGACTGTAATATGGGTCCTGAAGAACTGAGAAGGGCCGAGCAGGAAATGAATGCACGTATAGTCGTATTTGGAATGGATGATCGTCGTAGGACTGTGTATGTTTTTAAAAGCTGTGTGAGAGATCGTACAAGACCTCTACTTATTTCAGGATTGTCAGGAATATCGTATCTCCCCATCCGTAACATAAGGGCTCTCTACGCCAGTTATTATAGAAGTCGAAAATATGGAAGGCATCATTATTTGTGTAAGGGATGTCTCGAGTTTGCTGATGATATGCTGAAACATTTTAAGGATTGCTACATGGTATGTGAGCAGTGTAAAGGTCCCAAATGTGAAAGTCGTGTAGTTGAAACCGAGAAGAGGGAATGTAATGTGTGTAGACGTACATTTTTCAATAATAAATGCTTTGAACTCCATAAATCAATTGGGACTTGCAGGAAAATGAGGATTTGTAAGTGCGGTATGTTTCACATGATGGATAATTGGGGGAATTTCAAACATAAATGTGATGAAATTCACTATTCTACATGTCATGAAAAATATAAGGCAAAGAGGTTTTTCCACATTTACTCGTAAATCAGACTATCTGATTTACGAGTAAATGGAGATCGAGTGTTACGAGTGCCACAAATGTGGAAAACGTACAAACGTTTTTAAAACGACTGCACACGGCAGCCCTGTGAAACTCTTTGTATCCTAAATTGTCAAATTAGCGAACAAGTTGAAAAAAATGACTGTGTATATTCTTGCCCATAACGAGCGATATTTGACACACAGTTCCTTTATAAGGAGTTGCTTGAACACGAGAAGTGTGCGATATTTACAGGTGATCCCTTGAAAAGAGGCAACAAACTAATACAGATGCAGAGATGAGGTAATGTACAGTTTAAAGACACCCTGCCGTTCACACCTTGTAAATTAGCAAAGCTGCCAAAGGTCATTGGGGTAGTCGCTGAAGTTTCAAAAGAGTATTTCCCTTACACTTTCCTCACTAACGAAACTTTAAATTACGTAGGACTATCTCCACCAAAACCTTACTTTAACTACACCAACATGAGTGATAGTGAGCGTGAAGAGTTTGATCGCTACTACAACACTTTTAATGAAGCTACTCCATAGAGTATAGCTGATGAATGTGAAGATTATTGCGTGAATGACGTGCGTGTGCTTAGGGTATGTTACCAGGCCTTTAGAAGGATGTACATAGCCCGTTTCAAATGCGATACGCTGCAAGTCGCGACCACAATCGCCTCATTATGTTTTACAGCGTTCAAGAATAACTTCATGCCTACAGACACCTTAGCAGTCATTTACCGAAACAACCCCGCAGTTATGGGCACAAGGCTATTTACTGGCTCATACACCTACAGCAACAGACCGGGGTATACATAAAATACGCCCGCAACACGAGTGAAGTACCCGTTAAGGTCATTGGTCGTGTTTTTTCGGTTGATGGCCTAAATAAGGATCAACCGCTGGTGTGAAGAGTGTACTCCTTTAACGGGTGCTGGTGGCATGGTTGCCCGCGCTCTGAATGTGCAGTCACAGGGGACCTTTATGGAAGATCCCCCGCTGACAGCTTCGCATGGACCCGTAACCGCGATCAGCTTATAGGCTCCCAGTTCACTCAAAAAATCGTGTGGGAGCATGAGTATTATGCATGGATGGAAACAGCTGACCAGTACCGTGAAGAAATAAGGGCCATCAAACGTTCAATGGTGCTGGCCCCCCTCAGATGCGGTGAGAGCTTGTTTGGAGGGAGTACAAACCCATTCAAGCTATACTTTTCGCCTACGGAGGGCGTGAAACTTCATTACTACGACTTCTGCTCTTTGTACCCTTACGTGATGAAGAACAATCCGTATCCCGTAGGTGCGCCTGATAAAATGGTGGGTCTCACCATACCAATCATCGAGGATTTTTCAGCTAACTTGAATGAGCGCTACTTTGAACTCTCTTTCGTAGACGTGCTCCCCACTCGCGATTTATGGATGCCGAACTTACCCGTCGTTATAGATCACAAGCTCAATTTTCCCCTGTGCTGAAGTGCGCAGAAGAGAACAACGGTGATTGTAACCATAAAACCAACCAGCGTAAGATCAGAGGTGTATACAATATACAAGCCCTGAGCTGGACCTAGCCGTTCGCCATAGGTATAGAATAATGAAGATACATGAGGTGTGGAGGTTTCAGAAGCTACCCAACCTTTTCATACCATATATAAACGCTTTTTTGAAGGATAAGGTTGAGGCGTCAGGATATCCGCGAGGGGTTGATACTGAAGATGAAAAAACGGCTTATATTCAGCGTTTGCCCATGAAGGAATACAGCTTCACCGTTCCCAAATTGTTAAGAATCCTGGCAAGCACTTTAGTTCAAAGTTGTGTTTAAACAGTCTTTGGGGGAAATTCGCACAGAATACAGGCAAAGGGAACGTTCATTTGGCACAAAGTTATAGTGAAGTCTGGGATTATGCCAACGCTCCCGATAAAGAGGTTATGGAGATCGTGAATGTAGGTAATACTTACATAATAAAGTACATCACCAAACTGGCCACAGATACCTCACGGGTTACATACCTGTAGCCAGCTTCACAACGGCTTACGCCCGCATCAAACTTTGGGGTCTACTGCACTCTCTTGGACGGAGGGTGCTGTACGCTGACACAGATAGCGTAATATTCACAGCGAGGGAGGGTGAATACATGCCTTCTATTAGAGAATTCCTCGGAGAGTTAACTGACGAAATCAAGGATGAGTATGGTGATGGTGCATAAGTAGACTCGTTTTTATCAACCGGGCCAAAAACCTATGGGGTACGGGTGAGGGTGGGGGATGATATGAAGTATATCGTGAAGACTAAGGGTATCACGCTTAACCATGCGAACCGTGAGGTCGTTAAATTTGACTCGTTGAAGGATCTAGTGTGCTTGATAGATGAGGGTGACCAGCCACCCCAACTGACTGTGTGGACCCACAATGTTCGGGCGCAGAAACTGGGGTGTGATGAAGGAACTTAGGGGAACGAAGGTATGCTGTAACACCTATAGGAAGCGTTACTAAGTGCCTGTTACCAATGATACCGTACCCTTTGGCTACCTTAATCCTTGATTGTATTTATTATATATATATATATATATATATAATATGTGTGTGTGTTGTTAACGATATATTTATTTATCTCGTATATTTGCTTCAATTAAGGTTTCATTTTCTCCTTTGCGTGGGTGCGTGCGTGCGTGTGTGTGTGTGTGTGTGTGTGTGTGTGTACAGGAAAAAGGTAAGCTCCGCCCACTGTAACATAGGTCACGTGACTCCTGACAATACCTGAGCATATCTCTATCTCTGCGTGTTCAGTTGACCTCTACATAGCCTTCAGCTAAGATGTGTATTCTCCCGCGTAGACGAAAAATAGTAATGGCTACCTTTAATATTGTGTGTTCAATGTTTATGAAGTGGTATTCGGCAAAGTACCAAGATGTGGTGGATACTGAAAAAATGCCTATTCCACCCTCCTTTGATACTTTTAAAGCTACATTGAGCAGCGCGAAGGAACAATATGTTCAAATACTCTACGGCTATTCTGTCAAGGGCATTGTAGGATTTCGTAGTACAAACGATGTATTGAAATATATTGTAGACCTAACCTTTATAAAAGCTCACATATACCGCGAAGTAGAAGAAACAACACGTTCAGAAGATAAGCATCGGTTATGGATAGTGAGTCTTTTTGATGAGTGGTATGACAAGCGATATTATGCCATGTTACATCATACCGACTACTCGTACCCTACGGCTGAGAGTGTAAATCTTGTCATCATGGAGAATCTTAAGTATTTTTACCACTATATTACTACAGGGTGTGCCAAAAAAAACTATATACTCTTTATAGCATCATATATTTTATAATTTTAAAAAACAACAATATATTGTTATAGCAATTGCCAATGAAAGGTAAATTAGTAATCTAAGTGATCAAAATGTTATAGCGAGTTGTTTGCATATAAAATTTAATTAACTACGCCCAGTGCTCAAAATGTTCTCCGGCGGCATGAATGCACTTTTGAATGCGTCGACTAAGCCTGGCCTTGTTTTATCAGAGGCCTTGTAATGGCGAAGCCTATTGACCGAACGTAGTCTAGTCACTCACTAGCTTGCTTCGGACTTAGCCTACGCACTCATTCCACGATACAAACTCTACAGCATTCAACTTTATTCAGTTCAGCAAAAGAACCCATGTTGCGTAAACGTTTGATACTGGAGCAACGAAAAAGTGTTCTGAAATGGTATTGGAAATTTGAGAATGTGTCCGAAGTCCAGCGGCAATGGATCCGGGAATTTGGTACAAAGCCACCGACACGTCTCGCCATTACAAGCATCTGTGACAAGTTTGAGGCAGAGGGATCTGCTCAAGATATGCACAAGCGAAGATCTGGACGACGCAAATCAAGTGCGAGTGATGAAAACTCCGTTTTAGTGTTGCCAAAATTTAATCGATCATCACAGAAATCAGTTACGCAATGCGCCCGTGAAACCGGACTCAGCAAATCAGGTGTTCACCGGATTTTAAAGAGGGCAAAATGGAAAAGCTACATTGCAAGTCTGTTACACGCCATGACTGAAGATGACCCTGATCGCAGACTCGAATTTTGTGAATGGTTTCAGTCAATGGAAGCCGAAGACGTACAGTTTGCCAACAAAATCGTGTGGTCTGATGAAGCTACCTTCAAGCTGAATGGCACAGTAAATCGACACAACTGCAGGTACTGGTCACTTGATAATCCACACGTTTATGTGGATAAACATGTTAATTTACCAGGATTAACAGCATGGTGTGGTTTATCATCCAGGGGTTTGGTTGGACCATTTTTCTTTAATGGGACAGTTACCGGTGCCGCATATCTCGACATGCTGCGGACAGAAATTATACCTGCAGTTCGGAAGTTGTTTGGAAACGACGACTTTTACGTTCAACAAGATGGAGCCTCCCTCGTTATCATTGTGATGTCAGAAGGTACCTCGATGAAACGTTGCCTAATCGTTGGATAGGACGAAGAGGAAGCGTTGAGTATCCTCCACGTTCACCGGACTTGACTCCACTTGATTTTTACTTGTGGGTCTACCTGAAGGATGCGGTTTATGGTGCAAGACCTGCAACACTCGAACACCTTAAGGATGCAATTAGGGAAAAGTGCGGGACCATCACAGCATCCACATTAGTCCATGTCTGCGAATCAGTTAGTCGACGTATTCAAAAGTGCATTCATGCCGCCGGAGAACATTTTGAGCACTTGGCGTAGTTAATTAAATTTTATATGCAAACAACTCGCTATAACATTTTGATCACTTAGATTACTAATTTACCTTTCATTGGCAATTGCTATAGCAATATATTGTTTGGGTTTTTTTAAATTATAAAATATATGATGCTATAAAGAGTATATAGTTTTTTTGGGACACCCTGTATATATCAAGACGAGGATTGTAGTGAGGATGTGGCTAATGGCCTGTGTGAGTTTTTAGCAGACTTTAGAGACGAGTATCGCTTATTAAACAAAAAGGAAAAATATGGGCATATGTTTCTCTCAAATAGTGCACCGGATTGTGAAGATGTTTAGTTTGTGGAAATGAACGTCTGGTGAGTGATAAAACATTAAAACCGGTATTGCTTCATGTAGCGGAAAATTCTCTTTGCCCAGTATAATGGGGCACAAGTATTCGAACAAGCCCGTACACGCTTCAGCAGTTTATGGTGTGACTCACTCCACCATCGAGCCGCCCACCCGTGTACATCATCACCCCTCCGAAACATACGAGCTCTAACAAACCCGTACACGTTTCATCGGCGTGACTCACTCCGCTCGTCGAGCCGATCCGCCTACTTGTAGCTCATAGTCATCTCAGAGCTTGAACCGACTGGACGTGCGAATACGATGGAACTTCCTTTGAGAAGCATTCTCAATGTCGCGTACGATGTGTCTGTGACGAAGTCATTGCGCGTGTTCAGGCGTGAAATCGGCACCATTAACTATGTACTTGAAACGATTTGTAGGCATGCAAGCAAACGTAATGTTACTTTATTTAAGTGTTGAGGAGATGAATAGAGTCTTCGTGATAGTTGAGAAGTGGGGTGAGGACCGTTATAAAATACCTGCAGGTGTAGTTACAAGAAGAGAACAGATTAGTGACGCCCCGTCATATGCCGTTGTTTGCACGTTGTGTATAAATAACGATAAGCCATGCATTGATATACGACGGTTGTTGAAGAATGCATCTGATAACAACGCTCTTGTCCCTACGCGAAACCGTTTCATCCTCGACAGAACGTTTGAAATTGTACGATTCCGCAAGCTGAAGCCTATATTAGACGCGCGTGTTACGGATATGATTTATTTTTACATGGTTCTTGAATACGCATACACCGCTCTGCTTGACGGATTTATCGAATGTAGGAATGAACAAGGCGAGAATGGTCTAGAGCTGGTTGCATATTTAAAAGGTTTAGACTCTTCGAAATATCCCGAACTTTGGTACAAAGCACTTGAGCGGTAGAGGGCAGAGCTCGCCTACACTGTTCAACCTGAAGAGCTGTATCTCTATATAATGAGTAGCTGTCGTTACGACTTGGAAGATTATTTCAATTGCCGCTATGCAGAGTGAAGAAGAGTTCACGATTGAAAAGCTCGGAACGGTAAGAATAAACCCTCGATTGGAAAGGAGTGTTTGTAAACTTGTATTTAATAATGATGTTGTGGATAATGGTGACCACTTTGTGCGTGCTTTTCATTGTATTCTAGCCGTGTTTAAAAATAACTTGCCAACCGAATGTAAAGTGCGCACAAAAATAGTATTGAACGATATGAAAGCCATTTATATCGAGTATAGGTATCCGTATAACTTGAGCGGTGATGTAATGGTTGGACGTATTTTCCGTGTGGTTCAAAGCAATAACGATGTGAATGTAGACTCTATTACGTGTGAGTTTTGTGTTTTGCGCCGTAGAACATAAAGTATTTTGATGTATATTTATTTTCAATATATTTAATTATTTAATCGTGTATATATATATTTCCTGTACTAATATGCAACTGATTATACTCCTTCGTTTTGTATATTATTATTATGTTATTTTAAATATATTTAATTATTTAATATAACTCTCTCTCTCTCTCTCTCTCTCTCTCTCTCTCTCTCTCTCTCTCTCTCTCTCTCTCTCTCTATATATATATATATATATATATATATATATATATATATTTCCCCAAATAATATATTGATGGTTATACTATAACGTTTTGTTTATTTTTGATTATATACATATATATTCCTCGTTCGTATTTCTTATGCTATTATTATTTTTTGATCATATGTATTCCATCGTTTCATTGTATATTTATTTTGATTTTATATTCATCGTTCGTATTTCTTATGCTATTATTATTTTTGATCATATATATATATATTACATTGTATTTTTATTTTCTATATATTTCGTGAAATTGAGTCCATTAGTTCGTCTAAATAAAGAGAATGATGTAATGATGTATTTAATTTTTTTGGTTGTAAACGACATTTAATTATGTGAAATGGCTGCCTTCTAAAAGGGCTGGTAGATTTCTAAGCCAACTGTCAAAAATATCTGGATAGCGCAATCTGGCAACTCAACCCTAATAATGTGCACCTGAAATAGCCATTTACTCCTTCTAAGTCAACTGGCTGGTTAATCCAACTGGCATATTAAGCCTGAAAATATGCTTTAATTAAATAAATAGCGCTTTACTCCTGCCAGGCGAACACTTCTCTTCCTCTCTCTCCTCTCTTTTTCTTTGGGGATAACTCCGCCTCCAAGTTGCATAACCCCTTGTTACTCTTGCAACATTCCCCCTCCCCCTTTGTTGCATAACATCTTGCAACATTCTCCCTCCCCTTGTTGCATAACTCTACGCAACATTTTCTCTGCAACATTAATCAACATTTGCAATTGCATTGCACCCTCTCCTTTTGCGCCAATACTACTACCATGCTATGAAAAATGAGATAAAAAAGTATTCTGTTATACTTGTTACAATGTACATTTCACTGGCGTGAATACAGTAAACTGAGTAAATATTTGTTGATTTTTCCTTAAGCAATTAAAATTCACTTAAATTTATTTGAGTTTTGTTCTTATTTCTCAATTAATCATTCACCAAAAGAAGAGCAGAGATGGAATCAGCATCCCACACACCAGTGTCTCCACAACTGAAGCAACATCCTTCTTCACATCAAGGTAGGAACATCCCCTCTTGCAGCAACTCTACACCAACAGCTTTCCATGCGGCAGCATCTACGCTTTCAAGTTCCTCATGCTATTCAGCAAGGAAAAAATTTGTGAACATGGCATTCTAAGCAATATTGTATGTTTGGAGCTCCTTAGAAGTTTCCTCATTATCTTTTATCAAATAATTTACAAGTGGCTCTGTATTTTCTCTATCTCAAACAAAAGAAGAATGCAGCTAAGAAGCCAATCATCAGACAAATAACTCAGGAGCTACTAAACTTTGGCAGCAAGCATCAATCCCCACAGTTCAGGAAAAAGCTGTTTCAAAAGGTAGCAAGATTCATAGAAAGAGGAACGACGTTGAGTGGATCAAAATCAACAGTGAAACTAAAAAATTAATATATGAATAGTCTGAGTAATTTGTTTGATATATGTGCATGTAAATGTAATTTAAAATCTCATACAATTGATTAGTGCATAAAAAATTGTAGGAGGAGCATAAAAATTTATATTGAAAAACTACTTGAGTTTTTGCACCTTGCCCTTCTTCTCTAAATCCGTTCTGAACGAATTCGAAACAACAGGATGAAGCGAAGAAAGGCCTCTGGAAAAAAGGGCACTGGACGACTGTCAAGTTCTAACAGAATATTGATGCTGCTTTACACGCGTGTTCAAATCCTTTCCCGTCTGTCCAATGTAAAAGGAATCACATTGTTTACAACAATTTTATAGATTATGCCTGAATTATTGGTAGGACTATTCTTTACTATGATATTTTTCACAATATTTTCATATAAAAATGCTACATCAATGTTCAAAAGTTTAAGTACATTAGCAATGCCTAAAAAGCCTGGGAAAATGGAAGTACTAAAATATTCTTCGACAAAGTGCGATGGTTATTATTCACACGATAGAAAGTTCGTTTTGCCTTGTTAAGACAAGATTCCAAAAAAACAGATGGGGGAAGGATTGTGGTTCATTAGTAATAGTTTCAGCAACTCAAATATTAGAACTACCTCTCATCACTTAAAAATCTGTTTATATAGGCCTATTGCTGAAGCACGCCACCAATCGAATTTTGTTGTTTTTGTAGCCATGACTTCCTAATTTTTTAAATATATATATATATATATATATATATATATATATATATATATATATATATACGTAGAGACCTGACAACGGTAGTTTTAACGTGATTGTTCACTAACACAATGAAATACGCATTGGAATATACAGCTCTAACTTTCTGACATAATATGGATACTTTGAAATTTATTTTCATAATTTTTTTACTTTATAAAATTAGCCGTTGCAACTTTCATGGATAAATTGATTGTAATTTATTTTACCCGCATATTTAAGCTGTTTTATAAGATTGCTCTTTCAATATTATAAAGTTGTTTCATTAAAATAAATGCAGCTGAAGGCAATGAGTTCAAGTGCGAGCCAACGGATGATGATGGTGCTAATCATAATAGTAATAATAATGATAATAAAAATAATGGAGGAGTCAGAGCTGAGCGCTGGCAAAGGTGCCCTATGTAATTAGCAACGCTTCAATATTTTAATAAATAGAATTTTAACTGAATATGTACAGTATTTCAGGAATAATTTTTATTGTTATTAAATAAAAGTGTTACAAAGTGTCTCCCCACTTAAATTGTGAACCTATAAATAAATGTAGAATTTTAAAGGAGTATACAGTATATACAGTACAGTATATATATAGTATACTGTATATACAGTACAGTATATACAGTATATATAATTGAAATTGGCGAGCCTATATGGGGTTCTACATATGTGTTGGCGGAGAATTTTGAGAACACACACACACACACACACACACACACACACACACACACACACACACACACACACACATTTAACCAGTTTGATTCTCTATTTTTAAAAAAGAGGAAGTAGAAAAAGATAAGTATAATTTAATTCTCACAAAAATTTGTTACCCTAAACTTCAAATTATGTATATTATTTCGTCTAAATACAAATTTTTAAAGGAAAAAAAATATTCTAAAAAATTAACATTATTTTGAAAAAACAGTTTTTAAAGCAAAATAAAACAATGTACTGTATATTACAAAAAAGTTAGAAATTAAAAATAATAATGAAAATGATAATTTACATTGTTTTTACTACACATATACAGGGTGTTTCACAACCAGTCTGCCATACTTTCATGGGTGATTTCGGGGGTGATATCGTTAAAAATGTTAACACAATATAGGTACTATTTCCAACAGTTGCGGAGCTACGGACGTTTTAAGATGTTCAAACAACAAATCTCTACGTGTGTGTAATTCGATAGATGGCAGCACTGGTGGTAGTTTCGGTTAACGAAGTTACCACTACTAATCCTCAGTTTTTTTCTTTCAGTTGGTTGTGATCTGTGGTACGAGACACTGTGTTGCGCTAAGGTGAACAATCAAAATGAATCAACAGTTCACACCCGCTGAATACGCTGATATCCATTTCATTTATGGATTCTGTGATGGCAACAGCAGAGCGGTAGTTGAGGAATATCGAAGATGTTTACCGAACCGCCGAATACCGTACAGGCAAGTGTTTAGTGACACACACCACAGATTAAGGGAAACAGAGACAATTGTTCCACGTAACCAAGAACATGTAGCACGACGGCCAGTTGCTGTGACGGAGCGCATACTGGACCTGGTACAACGTAACCCAACTACCAGTGTTCGAAGGATTTTCAGACGAATTGGTGAATCCACATCGCGTGTATGGCGAACCATACACGCGGTTTGTATCCCTATCATTTGTAATTTGTGCAAGCTCTTCAACCGGATGATTACGATAAACGTATTCAATTTTGCTAGTGGATGGTTATGCATCGCCAAATTTTTGATCGCATATTGTTTAGTGATGAAGCACAATTCAGTCGGGATGGAATTAATAAGAAATGAAATTCCGCTTCTGGTTCGCCGATAATCCCCACGGTATCGTTGAAGGAAACTTTCAACATCGATTTTCGGTGAATGTTTGGTGCGGTGTAATTGGAGACCAGCTGATTGGACCATTCATTTTGGAACAACGATTAACAGCTGATATTTATCTGAACTTCCTGACGAACGAATTGCAGCTTTTGATGGAGGACGTGCCCTTGGAGACAAGGCGCAGGATGTTCTTTCAGCACGATGGGGCGCCACCACATTTTGGTCGTCATGTTACGGATTACTTGAATCAGTGGTACGGGAATCGTTGGATTGGTCGTGCTGGTGCAATATCGTCGCTCCTGAGATCTCCGGACCTATCCCTGTTAGATTTCTTTTTGGGGCTTTATGAAAGAGATGGTCTACAAGACCAAATTACAAACGAGAGAGGAACTCTTGCGTCAAATTATGGACGCCGACGCTTACATACGAGAACACCCCGAAATAATTCAATGGGCAGTGGACTTTTTTACTCGATATCCCCCCTCCCCCCATATCAACCCACAAAGTATGGCACACCAGTTGTGAAACACCCTGTATAGAGAGTAACATTTATTATAATGATGTATACAGAAGTATACAGAGAGTAGTATATAATAACCAAAAGTACCTATCTGTTTTGCTGAAATAATGACATTTCTATTTTATTTTCCATCGACCATAGATGATGATGGATGTATAGTAGGCCGGGTCGAAAAATTAAATGTCAAGTTCCACATGCCTGTGTCCAAGAAATTTGTAGATGCACTATAAATGTTCAACAATGATTAAAAAAACTAAATTGATCAAGTTTTAGATGTTCCGCAAGTCATCTGAAGATTGCAAGTAAAACGTAAAACATTACAAACAACTTTAAATCTTTTAAAACTTTATTTAAATACGTAAACTTTATTAATTATTTGGCAATTATGATTTTTTATTAAGATTTTCTTGTATTTTTTGTATTTTTGTTGCTATTAAGTTTTTCTTGTCTGTGTTTCGTCCAGAATATATATAATTTATATATACAATTTTTCTTTTCAGAATTGATTATTTGAATAGTTAAATACGCGTTGTTACTCTAACAGCAGTGGCGTACTGAGTGGGGTGCGAGGTGGGCTGTCCGCCCCGGGTGACAGCCAGGAGGGGGGTCCCATCGGGAGAGTTGAAATACCAGTACAAGTTTTCAAACCAAATGAAAAATTCGCCAATGTAAGAAATTTTTTTTTAAAATGTTCAAACATTTAAAAATGTTCCTAGAAGAAATTAATCTCACACAAAAGTATTTGCAAACAGTTGGAATCAGCCTTGAAAAGTGCACTGTGAAGCTCCAAGCTCTAAAACTGTTTCTTGAAGATCAGCGCGATGAAACTGTGGAGAGGGCCATTCATTATGCAACTACAAAGTATGAGGAAATGGACATTTCTATGGAGAGAAGAGGGAGAGTAAAACTCCGAAAAAGGATGCCAGAGAGATGACAAAGGATGCTGGTCTCACATTGCCAGAGGAAGCAAAAAGGGCTATGTTTGAATGTCTTCATCACTTTCATCAAGAATTGGAGATTCGTTCTAAGGCAATGGATCAAATTCTGTCAATCTTCGCTGTTGTTCAGCCAAACACTTTGGTTGCTGCAATACTGTAGAAGAAGAACTTCGGAAGTATATTCCAAATTTGACTCAGATTTTCGATGAATTCTCTGATGAAGATAGTGTGGAAACTGGACGACTTCGGAGGCATTTGGAAGCTGCCAAAATCAGCGTTGAAGAGGCAAAAAATGGACAGCATTGCAATTTCTGGAGTTTATTGTGAAATGGGATTTTTGTGAATCTTTGCCAAGCTTGTCACTGTGTTTGAGATTCTTTTTGACTGTCTGTGTGTCTATTGCTTCATGTGAAAGAAGTTTTTCCAAATTGGAATTGATAAAAAATTTCTTTCGCTCGACCATGAGTCAGACAAGATTGACAAATCTGGCTTTACTTTCAATTGAAGATGAATATGCAAAGAAGGTGAATTTTGACGAGGTCATTGATCAATTTGCAGAAATTAAGGCTCGAAAGCAGAGACTGTGAATCCTCGCTATTTACCTTTGAAGAATAGACTGAGCGTTGAGACTGGATTTCCTGTGTTTTTTGTATAAAATAAAATGTAGTATTACCTGTTAGTAGTATGGGCGCAAAATGGCAGAGTGCAGGAATGTTACGTAATGTTGCAAGAGTGCCAACCCCCACCCCCCTTTGCAGCTACCCAACCCACCTTTGTTGCAAGGCACCCCCGTTTGTTGCCAACCCCAAAATGGGGTTGCAAGGGGTATGCAACTTGGAGTTATCCACCAAGCTGAACCCCCCAAAGGGGCAGAGAGAGAGAGAGAAAGGAAGAGGAGAGACCCAGAGGAGGGAACCCCGAGAAAGGGTGTTCACTTGGCTGCCAGTGAAGCTCATATGAATCCTTCATCCGCCCGCCGCTCTCTTATAGGCCCATAATCAGCCAGTTGGCTGAGTTGCCAGATAGCGCCATGTATTTAATTATTCCTTATATCCAGCCATTTGGCTGCTGAGTTGCCAGATAGCATTAAATATTTAATTTATTCCATATATTAATGTTGGCTTAGAAGGCTGAGTTGCCAGATAGCGCCATGTGTTTAATTATTCCTTATATTATTCACTCATTTGGCTGCTGAGATGCCAGATAGCATTTTAATTGTTCAGGTATTCCTTATTAAGGAGAGTTGCTAAATACCACCATATATTTTAATTTTTATTTATATTATGGAGAGTTGCTAAATACCACCATATATTTTAATTTTTATTTATATTATGGAGAGTTGCTAAATACCACCATTTATTTTAATTCACACGATTTACCAAAGCAGCTGAATTTTCTCTTTAAAGTTATTGAGGACTAATTATGTTAACATTAAAAGAAATAAATTTAATCTGAATTAAATAAAATACCTTTACTTCATTCGTTTATTAAATAAATAAATAGAATTTAAATACACACTCCTATACATACGACGGAATGATTAAATTATTCCATATATTCCAGTTGGTTTAGAAGACCGATTTGAGAAATAGCAATTAATTAATTATTCTGAAATCCGAAACCAAACAAGTGATATAATTGTGTATAAGGAATAAATAAAACACCAATACATCATTCTGTTTATGAATTAATGGATATACAATGGGGCATATATATATATATATGATCAAATAATAGAGGCGAAAATATAAAATCATACAAAGCATAGTATTAACAAAATATTAGTACAGGAAAATATATTTAACAATTCGTGTGGAAATAAAGAAAAAATATATATATAATAAATAAATGAACAATTCGTACACACACATAAAAGCATAACCAACAATCGTCATACTAGCACAACCACCACACAAAAATTGAAGCCCTCATATCGGATATGCGGTGTTAATGGGGTGAGCTCCTAAGTTATTAATATTTTTATTAGTTTGTTTGTTAAGGGCGACCATGGTGATAGCCATGGGTTGGTAACGATAGCCTCGGCCTAAATATATATAATATATATATATATATGCTTTAAAAGAGAACACATTACATAAATTTTATATTTTAGAAGTACAAATATCAAATTTTATTTTGTATCTACGTCCATTGGTTGCACAGGTGCGAACTGAATAGCCCAGGGGGAAAAAAAATATATATATATATTAGGGTGTCCCAATTTCTTTTCTTAACACGACCTGACCACTCGTGTCATGCTCGGATGTGGTTTGGGCTATAGCATTGGCTGTGTGATTTTCAACTTGATCAGATGATATTTAGAGGTCCCGACGTTTGATGACCTTTTTTTGATTTTCAGAATTGATCATTATGGCGTTGACAAGATCAAACATCAAGTTGTGGCTTCTTGAGAGGTCTCCGATAGCAGAGCTGGCTAAATCTCGATTACCAAGTAATATGGACGTGTTGCTCCTTTTCTTCTACCATCACCGCGACCAAAAGAAGACAGATTCCAACAGTGTCAAGGCTGTAATATCGGCTGTATTAGAAATCTGGGCTAGAGTCAACTCGAATCTGGCAACAACCTCCGTTCATGCCTCGACTAAACTGAAAGCTTTGGTTCAGAGGTATCGAAATTTGCATAAAAACAAGAACAAGACTGGAATGACTTACAATATGCAGCGGGATGTATTCTTCGCTGATATGGAGGATATTTTTGATGTCGCCCGCTCAGACGTTCTGGATCGGGGAGATATCCCTCTTGAAGACAAGGAATTCCTCATTTCCCAAAGGGCAGATCGACATACGAGTTACATGGGAGGTGAAGATAGAAAATATAATGCAGCCACAATGAAAAGACAGGAAAGGGAAAGAGCTCTTGAGCGGGCACACCGGCGTCAAACGGAGGAGGCTCTAGCTGTAGGAGTCACAGAAGAGGCTACCGACAGCAGTTCTAGCACATCGTCAGCTGACAGTGGAAACGAAGCCGTCACTTGTAGACTTAAACCTTCGAAAGCTCCCAAACATGACAGACTAAAGGAAAGTCTGAGTGATCTTGACCTGGCAGCAACTTGGGATCGCGAGGGCCTTTCTGTTCGACAGGCAACATCAGCGTTTGCTGCGGCTGCAAAATCCCTAGCTCTCGGTCCTGACAGTGTTCCATCAAAGAGCACGGTTCACCGCTTCCGACAAAAGGCCCGTACAATGATAGGGACCAATGTTATTGGCCACCTCGAGCAGCTTCCACCTCGACTGCAGATCCACTGAGACACAAAGATACTCACTGACATCGAACAGGAGGGTAAGTCAGTCGATCGGATTGCTGTTGTGGTGACTGGGGATGGTGTGGAAGAGCTATTAGGAGCACCGAAAATAATAGACGGCACAGGCCAGCAAATGGCAAGCGCAGTCCATCAAGCGCTCACCCTAGTCGGAATTGAGGACAAGATCATAGGCATGGTGTTTGACACGACGGCATCAAACACAGGGATAGTGCAAGGTGCGTGTGCGCGTTTGGAAGCGGCATTGGGAAGATCTCTTTTATGGTTTGCTTGCCGTCATCACGTTCACGAAGTGATTCTCAAGGATGTCTTCGTCGTGTGCCTAGGAACACCACCAAGTCCTCAAATCCCACTTTTCAGGAGATTCAAGGAGGCCTGGCCATCAATGAACCACTGTCAGTTGGATGCATTTGACAAGGACGAGGTGGCTAAAGCCTTCATAAATGACAATGCTTGCCTTTCACAAATGCGACTTGAGGTAATAGATTATCTCCGCGATGCCCTAAGAAGTGGTAATCATCCTCGAGAGGATTATGAAGAACTTCTTCGACTGAGCCTCTTGTACCTCGGAGACGACGTAGGACGTTACAAGCTTCGGCCTCCAGGGGCTTACCATCAGGCCAGATGGATGGCCAAAGCTATTTACTGCCTGAAAATAGCATTACTGCAGTCCCAGTTCTCCGAACTTCGTCTCCAAGAACTGCAAGGGGTTCGTCGTATGGCTCTCTTCGTGAGCCTTGTATACGTGCGTCACTGGCACGAGGCTCCCATCGCCATCAAATCTCCCAAAAATGACGTTAGGCTGTGCAATCTTCTTGTAGGTTACCCTGACAAGGACGATGGAAACACAGCTTACCGGGCTGTGCTCCGTCATCTGTGGTATATCTCGGAGGACTTAATCTGTCTTGCACTGTTTGATGTCAGAGTTGACGACAATGAAAAGCGTAACATGACGGCTAACCTGAAAAAGCGCCCTGGGAAAGGACTCAAACGGGTCCAAGGCAAGGGACTGCAAGTGGATGGCCGTTTAAGTCCGTGGGTGACGAGTCGATCCACCACACTCTTCCAGTTTCTCCAAGTTGAGCCCACGTTCCTCACCAAAGACCCTGAAACATGGCCTACTGACGAAAACTACCGTCTGGCAAAGAGCCGAGCTGCAGAACTGATGGTGGTCAATGATGCAGCAGAGCGAGGCATCGCCCTCATTGAGAAATACACAAGCAAACCTCTGTGCCGTGATGAAGAAGACCTCCAGTTCCTCCTTCGAACTGTCCACTCACACCGACGGAATGTGAGCTGGAAGGGAACAAAAACGGATCTCATGAAACACGTGGTTAGTTAAAATGCATAAATGTGATGCTTTGAAATTGTTGTTTGTGTGTTAAGATTAAAATACATGTTTATTTTGTATAATCATCTTTGTGATGGAACTTTTGAGATAAATATTTCAGTTAATTTGCCTTTCAGTTAAGAGGAGAAATAAAGTGTTCAAAGTTCGGGACCTTTAAATTTCCTTCGATCTCTCTGAAATTTTACAGGAAGACTTCTAATGGGAAATATCAAAAGAGCGCAACACGAGCGGATTTGTATCCCGAAAAGAAATCTGGCCCCCTATGAGTTTGGGACACCCTAATATATATATATATAAAAGCAAAAATCAAATCTGAAGAGGAATTACTTCCTAACTTCTATCAAAACTTTTTATACTTCATAAGAAGTACAAATATAAAATTTTTATTTTCTATCTACGTCCATTGTTTGCACAGGTGCGAACTGAATTGCCCTGGGGGAAAAAATATATATATAAGCAAAAATCAAATTTTAAGAGGAATTACTTCCTAACTTCTATCAAAACTTTTATACTTCATAAACTAATGCCTTAAAAACTTAATTACTGAAAATAAAAGGAAAAGCATTCTTGGTAAAAAAAATTTCATATCAAATACAAAACTGTTCTCTTTATTTTAGTTTTTACACAAACATCAAAAATCATTATTTACGAAATTAGTTTAGGTCACACCATATATATATATATATATATATATGAATGATTGGGGTCGTTTAACCTCCTTCGCAACATCTAAGATCATATGACGGAGAGGACCTACAGCTTTACGCGGGATCCGAACCACGGGCCGCTACATAATCTGGACGCGGAGGACGGTTTCCCATCCAACTACTACCCAGGCCCAATGTCGCTTAGCTTCGCTGATCAACGGGAAGCGGTGTGTATATATATATATAGTATTATTATTACTTATTTATTACCTTTCAGGCTTAGTTCTGTTTTTACTTTTAATTAATACTAATTTTATTGTGGAAATTATTTTTTTTGGTTCTGAGGTAAAATTTTTCACTTTCAATTTTTAATTTATTTTGGCTGTACAATTATTTAATTTTTAAAATTGTGGATTCATAACTAAACTTGAATTTATGAAGTCTAGAATTAAATAAACGATAATTAGTTTGATAGTTGTTTGTTTCATTTAATTTTTAATTTACACCCCCTTCATTCCGATTTCCATTTTCTAATTCACATCTCCCTCTCTCTCTCTCTCTCTCTCTCTCTCTCTCTCTCTCTCTCTCATGGGGGAGAAGAGGGACGGCCTCACCCCATCCCCACGGGTATCTCAGATGAACTCTGTACACCCTTTCTGGTCAAATTTCTTCCATTCCAAGATCGGAATGTCTAATAAACACACCCCGTTATCACCTCAAACAATACACGAATATCTCTAATATAGTTTTGCGCTGAAAGGTTGGGTTCTTAAAATACTAAAAAAAAAAAGCTAATAAACTTCTACAAAATCTTAAATGCTCAGAATTTTCCACAAAAATAATGACAATGACGTATTTAATTAAACTAACATCCCCTTATCTACCTCAAAAAAACATTATATATATATATATATATATATATATATATTATATATATATATATATGATGAATAAAACCACGAAGGAAAAAGAAACGAAGCGCTTGAGCACCCCTTTGTGTTTCTTTTTCCTTCGTGGTTTTATTCATCATAATACTTTTCACGTGTCACTTTCGTGAAATAATTTTTCATATATATATATATATAAAGGGTGATTCAGAGAAATGGGACCCAAAAGAAACCCCTGTAACTCTTAAAGTATAAGTCCTTTTATAAAATCATACGCTTCTTTCGAAAGAGGATAGTTACAAGTTTGTACAGGATTGTACAGGTTTTGACAATACAAGATAAGATACAAAACAAAATAAAAGTGTTAGTTAAAACTAACCCTTCAAGATGACTGCATGGACTGTGGAACAGCTGCGTTTCATAACTGAGCAATATTATGAGCATGGAAGAAGTGTAGTTTCAGCTCAAAGATCTTTCAAGACAAATTTTCAGATGTCAAAATCACCTTCTAAGAAAGTAATCCGTCGGTGTGTCAGAAATTTTTCCCTAACTGGCAGCATTGGAAAAAGAAAACCAACTGGAAGAGTGCGCACAGCAAGGATAGACGAGATCATTAACAGAACTCATGAAATTGTACAGGATAATCCTAACATATGCATCAGACGTGCTTCTCAGCTGTTAGGAGTTGGATATGGAACAACACACCGTATATTCAAGCAAAATTTAATGCTCTTTCCATATAAAATTCAAACAGTGCAACAACTAAACGATGGAGATTTCGCACGAAGACGACAATTCTGTCAATGGATCCAACAGAAGGTAAATGACAACACCAATTTTCTAGCAACTTTGATTATGTCAGACGAAGCCCATTTTCACTTGAATGGAACTGTAAACAAACAAAATTGTCGTTTCTGGGCAACAGAAAATCCATTGAATATTACCGAAGTCCCGTTGCATAGTCAGCGTGTAACTGTTTGGTGTGGTCTTACTGCATCTCAGATCATAGGGCCGTACTTTTTCGAGGATTCCACCGGAAACACGGTCACTGTAAATGGTGATCGCTACGAAAAAATGTTGACCGATTTCCTTATTCCTAAATTAAGAGATCTTTGTCTAGAAAACCACTGGTTCCAACAAGACGGAGCTACCTGCCATACCACGAGGAACTGCATGGCAGTTTTGCGTCAAACGTTTCCAGGCGAGTTAATCTCAAGATTTGGAGACGTTGAATGGCCCGCAAGGTCTCCGGATTTTTCTCCCTTAGATTATTATCTCTGGGGATATTTAAAGAGTAGGTTCTACAGAAATAACCCAACGACCTTGCAAGAATTGAAGGCCACCATCACAAATGATATACAGGCCATACCACCGCACACTCTTGCAAAAGTGATGCAGAACTTACAAGCGAGAACACTGGAATGCTTGGCAACTAATGGAGCACATTTGAAAGGAGTCATTTTAAAAAAATAAATATTTCATAATAAACTTGTAACTCTACTCTTTCGAATGATATATAGTTTTTATGAAAGGAATTAAATATTAAGAATATTTGGCTTTTTTTTATGGGTCCCATTTATCTGGATCACCCAGTATATATGCGTCGTCTCAGTGGTGTAGTGGTTATCATTGCAACTACGAATCCACCAGCCTTGGGCTCGATTTCGTGTGAAGGAAGTCGGTATGCAACAAACCCAGTTGTTCATCCTTCCACACAATAAAAATTGTACTTGAAAGTAATCTTAGCTATCTTTTTGTAATTAATTTATTTCTCAATCTTCTCCTAACTTGTATTTCAACTTTGTCTAAGCTTAATTTTCCTCAAGAACTAAAAACAGACCTCCAATTATGCAAGTACATAAGTCTTCCTTAATTAATTAAAGGGGTTTATAACAAATATCCCATTTTCCATTTGAAACTTCTTGTTTTTATGCTACACACACACACACACACACACTGCGCGAACCAAAATGGCACACAAGTGAATTGTCCAAGCGCTATTGTGCTTGTTCCCAAGGGATGCACATCGTGATAAGAGCTTCTGGCAGGAAGGTAAATTTAGAACAGGTGTTTTCCAATCCTTCATACATATTTCAGACGATTTATTGTATGTTAATATCTTCCAAAGTTTACGATTAAGCTAATCAAACTAAAACTGAAACCTCCTTTTTGTTTAGCACACAATACCCGTCTCTAAAAGCTGATAAGCTCGTACAAACCTCAGCACGATTTCTGTTCTCTCTCTCTCTCTCTGTCTCTCTCTCTCTCTCTCTATATATATATATATATATATATATATATATATATTTTTTTTTTTTTTTTTTTTTCTACAAACTAAAATTAAGTATTTGTACGGAGATAATATATCTTATAAACAGCCAAACTCTCGTATTTGTAGAAAAATCACTATACCGTAATTAAAAAAAATATAATAAACTGCGCTCTTTTTTGAGATTTATTGTCAGGGCCGTGTCGTGACTTGTCAGCGCCAGGCAAATTGAATTTCAGTGACCTTAAAACTTTTTACCATTTTAATAATTTTTCCTAATGATAAAAACTATAAATATAAGAGTACACAAACGACAATAAAAAGACTTCTCTAAAATTTAGCTGCATGTCAGGCGAATTTCATATTTTGGATTTCTTTTTATTCATTTTATGCTCTCACCGCCTTAAAAATTTCGCTTCAACATATTTTGTATGAAATTGTGCACGTTTAAAGTTTACTCTCGCGACAAAATGAAGTCTATATAGAATAGAATAGAAGAGAGTAACCTTTATTAATAATAATAAAATAAATAATTTTTTTCAATTTACAATGACATGAATAATTGTGAATCTCGACTATTTATTTTATTTAATTTGGCCCTTAAGCTTTTGTCTTTACTGGGCTCTTATTAAAAATAAGCAGCTAGTTGTTATAAATTTATAATAATAAATAAATAAGTAAATAAGTATTATTAATAGTTAAAACACGTATTACAATTTTAAACAATATTAATGGACAATATTAAACAGTATTAGTGGACATTAATCCTAGATTTTTGTTAGTATGCCATTATTAATCGGAATTTCAACTTGGTTTAAAACAAATTTACATTCACAATATTTTTTATGTCAGCATGCAAGTCATTCCAAAGTTTCAATCCAATGAAAATGGGTAGATTTTGAGATGAAGACAATCTAAATTGAGGTATAACAAGCTTTGATCTGTTTCTGGTCTGATACGAGTAGATTTCTTGATGAGTTACAAAATATCTATTTACCCATTGCAAATTAATGATTTTGTTCTTACACTTGTAAATAAAAATAAAATGTTCCAGTTTGGTTATATCGTTGAGCTTTAGTAGGTTCAGCTCTTTAAACAGGATCTTGTTAAAGTTTTATTAGAAACCTGTAATAATAATAATAATAATAATAATAATAATAATACTAATAATAAAAGCAGACTTCCGATTATTCAACTACATAAGTCTTCCTTAATTAATTAAAGGGGTTTATAACGAATATCCCATTTTCTATTAGAAACTTTGGCAAACTTGTAAGGGTAACATCTTACTGTCTCAGATACATTCACAACTGTTTAAAGAAAATAAATAAACGAAGAAATAATGATAATGAAATATATACAAGTCTAGCTACCAAATATTGGATTAACCACATACAACAAGCAGCATACAATAATGCAATACTCAAGAAGAGGCCTCATGTATGAAGTGTAGAGCCTACTTATAATTTCTGGCGAATTATATTCGACATGTTTCAGCATTAGATTCAATCTAGCATTAACCTTATTTCTAATTTCAATACAATGAGTTGTATGTTTAAGAGCATGATTCACAACGACACCCGTAACGCAAATTTATACACAATTAATATAAAATTTTATACACAAATTATCTAAAAACTGTAATACTTTTAGTCAGAGTGGTAGCTTTTTGGTGTGAC
This sequence comes from Bathynomus jamesi, assembly GCA_023014485.1. Taxonomy (NCBI): domain Eukaryota; kingdom Metazoa; phylum Arthropoda; class Malacostraca; order Isopoda; family Cirolanidae; genus Bathynomus; species Bathynomus jamesi. The sequence goes on from JAJOZX010000678.1 coordinate 1,176,866, forward strand.
TTGATATATTGCGTGCTAAAAAAAAAGAAACCCAGCTCCTTAACCTGTTTTAAGAAATGCTGGATGTTTTCATTCACGAAAAAAGGCTTATAAATTGTATACACAATACATAGCTGTTCAAGCAGAAATCTTTTATAAATTGTATTGTGAATGAGTAAATACTGTTTTAGTGTATACAAGTTGGGGGATGTGATGTCTACCCTATTTGGTCAGAGTTTAACCGCTGTACTGTGCATGTAATTGAAAATCTGTACGATTTATTATTATAAAATGTATGCTAATATCTTCCAAAGTTTCTAAAACTGAAACATCCTTTTTGTTTAGCACACAATACCCGTCTCTAAAAGCTGATAAGCTCGTACCTCAGTGAGTTCTTGGTTTAGTCCTTCTGATCGGCTAATGTATGTTTTTAAAAATTACAGGTTCTGATGACGAACCGAGTTAATCTCGAAACGTAAAGTTATGATTAATAAGGCAAACGATGTTGGAAAAGTTAAATAGTTTAGTTTCCTTCCCAGTGAACATGTTAACGTTTTCTGTATGGGTACGGATAAGGAAAAACGTTTTTTTACGGTTACTCTGATAATTTAAATATTTCAGTAATTAACAACATGTTTGAAGGAAACCTTTGCTTTGGTACAGGAAAATATCTAAGATGATGGAGGATAAAGCTGAATTGGTCGTTGTTCAAACATCAGTGGTATAAATATACACTTTAGAAATCAGGCTTTGAGGGGTACTTTAGTAAGAAAGCCTCTATTAAGAAAAGTGAGCCGAGCTGGAAAAATGAAAGAATATAGAAGGTGTACAAAGACCAGAATATGCAGTAATAGTTGGAGGTATTTTGGAAGGTAGGGTTATAATTAGCTTCGATAATTTGAATGTAACTGGAGGTGTGCAATGAAGAACTAAGGCCTATAAAGAAGCTTGCTTATGTGCGCAGCTCATATGCTGCTGGTAAAGTATTATCATTGAATTGAACTTTTTAAATCAACGAGTGTTGTATAAAAAATTACTAAGCCTTCAAAGGGTTGGCAGTCAGTGTTTGAGAAAATTATATATATGTATATTTTATTTTACTCAAGCTACTTTCATCACTTATGGTATAGAAGTTGAGGGTATACAAAATTAGTACAATTTGCTGTCAGATTAAACATTTTAACTTTCTTACAGTTGTTTATAATCCCTAAGGAATTTCTATTAATTGGCACGTGATCATTTTATTTCTACTTAAATGTGTGTAATCAGTAGTTATCAGAATATATTTGGATACAGGTTGTTAATAATAATAACTTAATGAGATGCCTTCAGCACTCCAATACAGTTCAAATTTCTATGTTATTAATTTGTAACATAGTTTTTTCCTTATACTATATATATATATATATATATATATATATTATATATAGAGAGAGAGAGAGAGAGAGAGAGAGAGAGAGTGTTTTTTTGAGGTAGATAAGGGGATGTTAGTTTAATTAAATACGTGATTGTCATTATTTTGTGGAAAATTCTGAGTATTTAAGATTTTGTAGAAGTTTATTAGCTTTTTTTTTAAGTATTTTATGAACCCCTTATACAAATTTATTTACGTGGGAAGGATTTTACAATTTGTATTGGTCTTTTTATGGTAAGAGTCAAAGAGGAAAAAAAAATGAAATATTTTCTGTAGGTGTCCGGGTCGGGTGGAAAGAAGGGATCCTTTCAGTACGCACCATTTGTTTGCATTGAAAGATAGTTTTGCCCTGAAATGACCCATGGGTTTGATGGAGAGAAACTGATGTTTACAATTTTTATCTTTCGACAGATTAGAATATGGGATATAGAATGCTAATAATCTTGTCATATATTGCTCACTTACTTTCTCGAGTGTAGTCAATCTTAACTCCTTAAGCCTCTCCTCGTATGACTTTGACCGAAGCGACGGAATCATCTTAGTTCCTCGTCTTTGAACTCTTTCGAGTTTGGCTATATCTTTTCGGATATGCGGATTCCAAAATTGGATCACGTACTCCAAATGGGATCTAACTAATGACTTATAAGGAGGAACTATAATATCGCACGATTTTTACTTTTAAATCACACGTGACTATAACTCCTAAATCTTTTTCCTGCTCTACGCATGCTAACTCCTACCCTGACATAATATACGCAAAATTACCGTTACGCGAACCTATATGTAAAATTTTGCACTTATCGACGTTAAATCTCATTTGCCGTGTGACTGACCAATCAACGATTTTATTCAAATCTTCCTGGATGTACACACTTACCTACGAGTGGCGCATCATATAGCTTAGGGTTAAAGAGAGCAAAGGTCAACTCTACCAAAGGACCAATGCGACGTGAAAAAGCGACATTTTACCCGCTTACTAATAACAAATATCTGATGATAGTAATAAGGATTAAAATAAATAGAAAAATATATTATTTTTTAATAATTTGCAATTTTAATCTTACATCTTATTTCTATATTTTAAATTCAGTAATTTTAACAAATATAATAATTTTAACTCTCACAGTGTGTGAATGTAAATAGGATGGGGAGTCATGAACAATGAAATAAAGAAGTTCATGCAATTGTTAAATATCAGAATAATAAAATAAATGTAAACCAGATATTCTATATTGAGGACAAAACATATTTTAGTATAACTGAAAATCTAACTTAACACAAAGTCCTTTTGGTTTAATATTAAATTATTCTGAACTCACGGGTACTTAAAATTTCTTTTGAAAGCTCCACATTTTTTAAGAAATATACTGTATGTAAAACAATTGGAAACATTACCCCTCATTAAGTTATTATTATTAACAACCTGTATCCAAATATATTCTGATAACTACTGATTACACACATTTAAGTAGAAATAAAATGATTACGTGCCAATTAATAGAAATTCCTTAGGGATTATAAACAACTGTAAGAAAGTTAAAATGTTTAATCTGACAGCAAATTGTACTAATTTTGTATACCCTCAACTTCTATACCATAAGTGATGAAAGTAGCTTGAGTAAAATAAAATATATATATTAGTGATGGATCGAGTGGTCGGTTTTTCACAACCGCGGTTGCGGTTGTGTTTGCGGTTGTCGAATTTTTTCCAACCGCGGTTGCGGTTGCGGTTATCATATACTAGGAAAAATGCGTAATTATTAACTGGATTTAGCCACTATAGTGCGATTTAGCCACACTTGGTACATAATATATACTAAATAGTATTTATTTAGTAAATACCTTATGTTGAACACAAGTTTTGCAATACACCGCTACCGCTATTTGTGTGTTGCAAAACTTGTGTTCAACATAAGGTATTTACTAAATAAATACTATTTAAATGAAGTATATTCTAAACTTATATAGCTATTATGAAAGAATAGGTCAAATTAATTAAAACCATATTTTGCACTAAGTGTGTTACCAGGATGAGGGACGAGGACCCATCGCACTGTTCATCCCACCTACCACTTTCCCCAGCCTCCACCCATTGGAAAGTTATGGATTATTATTCATTTGAAAAACTGATGTCAAACTTAATGACAGGCAGTGTGAATTTCAAGAATAATATTTTTGCTGCATTTTCACCTTTCAAGCGGCAACGCCTCTCATCGTACAACGTTCCCGCTCCACTGAAGAGCTGCTCGCTTGGAATGCTACTTGAAGGGCAAACAAGATATGTTCTTGCAATACAGCGAAGTTCTTTGTATTTTAGTTCGTTATCTTTCCACCACTGAAGAGGATCATCGTCGGGAGAAATTCTTTTTTCTTTGTGATAGTTGTCTAGAAGAACTCGCATCTTCTTGTTGATCCTTGGTGAACTTTCTTCTTCTTCACTGCTTGAACTCAAAAATGCGTTCATCGAGTCCAGTAGTGACGACTTTGAAGAACTTGGCTCAGGAGAATCAGTCAGGAGAATCAGTTTAAACCAATTTTACTACGGCAGCCGTATGACGTCACGTTTAAGCACGCATAAGGAGACCCATCATTTTCTTTTTAAAAAAAGAAATATTTCGAATTAACCTAAAATTAAAATTAACTAAGCTTTTACAACCGCAACCGCACTTATGGAACAGCGGTTGCGGTTACGGTTGCGGTTGTGAATTTTTGTGCGGTTGTAGTGCGGTTGCGGTTGCGGTTGCGGTTATTCGATCCATCACTAATATATATATATATATATATATAATTTTCTCAAACACTGACTGCCAACCCTTTGAAGGCTTAGTAATTTTTTATACAACACTCGCTGATTTAAAAAGTTTGATTCAATGATAATACTTTACCAGCAGCATAGGAGCTGCGTACATAAACAAGATTCTTTATAGTCCTTAGTTCTTCATTGCACACCTCCAATTACAGTTAAATTATTGAAGCTAATTATAACCCTACCTTCTAAAATACCTCCAACTATTACTGCATATTCTGGTCTCTGTACACCCAGTTAGAGCTTATCGTAAGGGGTGATGAAACTAACCCTCTACTGAAAAAGTACCCATGTCATTCACAAGCTGTGGAAAGACATGTCAAACTTGTAACAGAAGCATCAGCTTCTGTCTGTTGCCAGGAAAATAGAGATGGTTTTATAAAGGCAAGAATTGCTTCAAGATCAAACATGCCTACATTTGAGTGAAAATGCGAATACAAATGTCAATAAACTACATGTAAAAACTAATGGAAGGGAGGTAGGGCTGGGAATGGTGTGGAATTCGACCTACAGCCACCTCCTCGTGGTGAATTCAGGGTGATTTGCCTTGTAAACTATCATGGCAAGTCAGCAAAGAACTGTAGTTTACTACACGGAGAATCGGAAAAATCACCAAAATTTTAAGTGATTTGTGGAACCTCAAAATATTTATATAAAAGCTTGAAACTTTGTCATGATACTTCCCATGTAGGTTTACAAACTTTCGTAATACAGGGTAAATTAAACTTCCCCAAAAAATTTTTCAAGCAAAACGACCCGGCCAAATGTATAGTCCCCTGCAATAGTTCCGCTCCACCATCTCTGAGATATGGGAGCAACGCTACCCACATTCCCTCCCTCTTCTCCCCCTCTCAGGTGTTGTCATAGTAACACTTTAATTTTTTGAAAACCAATGACAGAATAAATATATTGTGCAATGTAGTTTTAGTGGTAATAGTAGGACGACTATGTATTTTATTCATTCATTATTCGTAAATTTAGGGAAGAGAGTAGTTAAGTTATTTCACAAACGTGAGATACTTTTAAAACATTCAATCATACGATTTTGATGTGGCCATGTTAGAGTTAAAGTGTAAGATAAGTTGTGCTATCGACTTTTCCTCCAGGCAATAACATTTTTGTTTAAAGTCCATGTATCATCAACAAATGATTATCCAGAAAAAGGTTATCCATGGAGAGATAATGATAACATAGTTCAATTTTTTATTACAAAAATAAACATGAATCAAGTAAATTTAGGGATTTTCTTAAGAACATACAAACCATAATGTTCCAATTATAAAGCACTGACAATTGTTCAAGTAAATAAATATATGAGGGGTCGAGCGTCTTAAGGTACCTAAGCGCCACCACTGGCGAAAACGTGTTTTTGATGGATATCACTATTTTCACCCTTCCTCTATCGCGTGGTTTGGGTTATAATGACTTTACGACACTAGAAGTATTGTTGAAAACATTATGAAGCGAACTACATTTTTCACCTCTATCGCCAGCTGGGCTCTGCCGCCCAGATGTGATGCTCGTCTTAAGGCCCCAATATCCCGTTCAACTGGTGGGAGGTGATGGGGGTGGGGGTGGGACACTCTGTCTCTGGGTGGCGGGAACAGCAGGAGGAACGCGAGCCAATGAAAACATAGCAGCCACGCCGCTCTGCTTTCTGATTGGCCACCCGCTCCACGCGCCGAGAGGGACACGACACAAACATCCCGCCAGTCAGTGGTGTAGTGCTGTGGGAACGCGTGGGAACGGCGTTCCCTTACTTTTTTTGGTAGACGGAACGGCGTTCCCTCACTCTTTCAAATAAATCCGAACTTACTTACAAATCTCTAACGTCATGAAATTTTAATTCCCACCCCTAGAAGAAATATGAGAAAGAATCATTAACTGTTTCATTTCTTTTAGCTTCGACTGAGGCAATGCTAGCCTATAAAGATCTGGTGAAACAGTCACCACGGCGTACCAGTTGTTAACTTTTTTTAGTTAATCATTCCAGTTGTTAGCTATTTTTATTGATCGTACTGGATGTCATATATCTAATGACACTGGAAATACTGCATCTTCAACCTTGGAATATATCCTAATATCCAGTGCATATGACCTCAAAATATTCCTGAAATTGGTCAGATTTCAAAAGATTTCCGGGGGCTTACAGTGCCCCCGGACCCCAGCTGTATGGGCTCGCCGCGCTCGCCATTGTCCCCCCCGCATCTGAGTAACACTTTCAAAATGCGTTCCCTCACTTCTTTATTTAGCACTACACCACTGCCGCCAGTACCTTAAGACTCGCGTTGCTGTTAGCAGGCGTCTTGTGTTCGTGCTCATATTGCTGAATATTGCGTCGTTATTCTATTCACCCGGCTTCTAACTATTATCAACGTGTGCAGCAATGTCTCACCGTGCTAGTGATAGTGATGAAAAATCAATGGAATCATTCTGTGCCAGAAATCGCACCCAAAGTTCGGCATAATAAGAAAATAAAAAAATTTAAAACATATATAAAAAATATAAAATATGAAAATCTATTCCAAAAACTCCTCAACATCTTCATTAGCATACTTAGAACTCTAATTTAGCCAAAAATGAACGTTCTAGCTCAATTAATAACAGAGATACTATTGTGAGAATATAGCTGAACTTTGGAGGCGATTTCTGGCGAATTTTAATTTGGGGGCTTAAGTACCTTAAGACGCGGGACCCTCATATATTTACTACATCACAACCATATCATTATTATACACAATTACTGAATACTTGGTTCATCCTCCATTATTTTTAATGACCTCTCGTAGCCTCTTTGGAATAGATGTCACGTAATTGTAGATGACTTGTCGGTTCGTGCGGAAAAGTTCCCAGTCTGCCATGGTGTGTTCGAGCAGGTGCCGAGATGTCCGCTCTTGCCCAGGCTCCCAAGCGTTAACCAAATTTGCCCACACATTTTCAATGGTATTTAGATCACACCCCTTGGTGGGCCATTTCATTAGCTTGACATCTCGTTATTCCTGAGACCACCGTCTGATGATCCTGGAAGTATGAACAAAGCAGTTATCCTGTAATATATATGTTAACCCTCCGTCTATGGCTTTGGGTCGTTCGAGGTTGACGGGAGTTTTGGTTAGGTGGCAGCAGCTGATTTTCTCACCTAGGATAGCTGGTACCGGATAGGGAATCGCAGTAGTTTCTTTTATACTACACTCCGATTTCTTCTTGTAGTAGATCAGAAGATTCTGTGAAAACTTACTAAATTATCTGATGGTTCCCCGATTCTTCATGGAGCGAATCGAGAAATTATTATTTATTCTATTTTAAAACTTAGTTCCCTGGAGAAAGCAGGGCTCAAAGGAGAAGACAAAGAGATCCTCTGACTGAATTTTACTGCTTCTGAAATATTACAGGTAATACTTCAGCCTCTAGATCACATCAGATCAGAATAATCAGAATGATAATTTGAAAAATTACAAGAGTTTATAAACTAATAATTTGGTGACATCATTATTATTTAATGTTGACCTGTTTTATTTTTTATTCTTATTAGGCTGATTTTTATTTTCCAAAATATTTGAAGATAAAGGTAAATTTTTGCTGCCATACTGGCAGATAAGCAAGATATTTGAAGATGAAGTCATATTTTTCTTTAAACAGCTTATTGACAGATCTGATGCTCTCGTGATTTGATGAGTTATGGATTAAAATTAAACATGCATATAAGCCAAAATTAAATGCGTAAATTTTAAAATTTAGTGTTAATTTAGAGATTTGGCAAGTTATGACATCATCTTTTTCAACTAAGAGAGAATGTATAAAGAAAATGAACATTGGAGGAGTTAATACGATTAATGATTAACCTTAATCTAAAAAATGATTAGGTAATTTAAAAAAGAAATAATTCATCAATTACTCAACAAAATCAAAATAGAAAGAAAATTTAAAAATTTTCCAAACTTGCATTTTATATATAATTGGAGTGTTACGCGAGTTTGGACTTTATTTGCAAAAATGAATGTTAGAATTATTCATTTTTACATATACAGATATATTAATATGTATTGTTTAATATATTTCGTCGCTTGGTTCAAATCACAGTTTAAAATTAGATGCTATTCGAATCGTAATCTAACATGCCGAATTCCAGTGTCCTTCGAATTTTGGGATCATTCGTGATGTTTCTAAGAACAGACATATTTCCCAACGAAGTTCACACAATATATACACTAGAATGACGAAACGTATAAAGAACTATCTCGAGTTTATAAAAAAGTTCCCTTGGTTACCTATTACTCTTCAGCAACTGTTTGTAAAAAACACTGACCGTGAATTTTTAAAATGTATCTGCGAAGTCTGCCCAATGTTATAAAAATGTAATGTCTCAATGACTGCATCGCAGAAGGATCGTTTATATCAGGGGTTCTGAACCTTTTGCAGCTCAAGGCCTACATAGGTATGTCTCAAAATGGTCAGGGTCCACCACAAATTATAATGTGACATATTTTTAGTACAGCTCAATTTAAACGCACTTTCAATGTATCTGTTGGTTGATAATACATTCTAAACACTAAAAATGGCAGAAAAAGAAAAACATATTGAAGTAGATTAAAAAATTTATTGTTTAGTCTACTGGTGGAAACGAGTCACGCAGTGAGAAGTTCTTTCCACGTGACGTCCCCGCGGCCCACTTGATGGCGCCTCGTGGCCCACGGGTTAAGAAACCCTGGTTTACATTATCATATGAACATAATACGAACACTTGCTCGTAAAGGACAAGTTGTGTCAAAGAAAAAACGTCTTTTGTACTAAAACGTGGATCATTCCTCCCTGTCTCATTTTCAGTTTTAGAGCCTTTATTATCTAGTTTTATATAATGAAGAAGGTTGTAGTGCTTCCTCATGAGGCGTACGCTTCACTACAAAATACAAACAAGGTTGAAACATCTCTGGACCACAGTAACAACAGACTTCATTGATGCATATATTAAATAAATAATTACACCCTGATAAGAAAAGAATTTATACCAAGAAGAGCAGAAATTTCTTCAAGAGTATGAAGACTCTAAGAAACCTACGAAGCTACCCATAGTTATCAAAGATATTGAAGATACTGGACATGTTGAGACTAGAGACGAACAACCTGAAGGAGCGGTGGGAACTCCCATCACCTCGAACAAGTGCTAAAAATTAGCCTTCCTAATACACTGAGGAATAAGGGTTTAAGTCTTTTTAATCTATTGAGTGCGGATCCAATTATACATTGGTTTAATACAAGTGAAGTTATTGCTGAAGGATCCACGGTACGATACTAAGTCCGAACATTATTGACATCATCCATGATTTGGTGAGAAAGTGGGAGAGACCACCCTGACTAGGGTGGTGCCATATTAAAACGGGGCTACAGCAAATGAACATTCCAAAAACATTGATTGGTAACCAAAACAGAAAAAAAGCTCTGAAACAGTCAATTCTCACCTCACACCAGAGTAACCCCCATCAGGTACACCCGGTTTAAGACCTTTGAAAAAGAGGAGACTCGTCAACACTCGGCAATATCCACGCGCATCTAAAATACGTAAATGGCTGACGTATTAGAGAATCGATATTACAATATTTCTAACCACGATCCTTAAGGTGGGGTTGAGAAACTCTACAGAGATACCTTTACTGAAGCGATAAAAAAATTATGTTAGGAATTTTTTGCTTAAACAGGATACTTATAGATTTCATAAGCATCTGCGAAGGTTTAAAACTGCTAAAACAAAAGCACCATCGTTGAACACTATGCCAAGCAAATTTGACTGATATGCAAAGGTAAAGCGTAAAGCTTAAGGGCCAGATTAAATAAAAAATAATCGAACTTCAAAATTATTCGTGTCATTGTAAATTGAAAAAAATTTATTTATTTTATTATTATTAATAAAGGTTAATAATAATTCTAAGGTACTCGACGTATAATGATGGCTACTGATATATTCTATTTATAACTGACGTCTTCTCCAGATACTTATGGTTTGTACCTCTTAAAAATAAAACGCAGACGCATTTACAAAAGCTACAAAGTCTTTGATGTTAAAGGAAAATAGAATTCCAGCCTATTAACCTTGGTTTTTCTCCCGCCCGAATTGTTCATTCTGATGAAGGTCAAGCTTGTCACTCTACCACCTTAGACCTACAGTTTAACGTGGAATCCAAACCACGCCCCACCAGCAGCAAAGCGTCTTAACCACAAGGCTACCCAAGGTACTCATTTATCTGCCAACCAATTTCTTTATTGTTTAGAAGAATGAACAGCTGGGTTTTGTGCGCGCACCTGCCGTCACCGGGTCTCGATCCCGGGTCGATATGTTCGTAGTCAGTGATGCTAACCACTACACCACGGGGGTTCATAGAGTGTAGAAATTTAGGGAAAGAGTTTATAGGTCGTTCTTTTCAAAACATGTTGGTGGAGTTCAATATTAGTTATCATAGCAGCAACTCAGTGCATAAAGCGTCTTTAGCTGAAAGGGTACAGTAAACTATTAAGGAACACATGCATCATTATTTTACCCACAAAGTTACTTACAAATACCAAGACATCATGAGTCAGCATCATCCTATAATTGCTATTATTATCGGTTGATTGGGACACCTCTTATGAAATTTTTAAAAGAGATGAATAAACAAAACAGGAAAAATATAGCACTAGATCTATATGTTTCAAAATCGATGATAATTATACGTGTTTCATGAGCAGGAGGAGAGTTTGGGAAAGGTTTTGAAGAAGGTTGGATACAAAATTTTTTTTAAAGTTTGGGCCATCAAACCTAAAGGACATCAACTTCACCAACCCCAAGGAGGTCAAATATTTTGCCTTTCAGGTCGCCCAAAAAAATTAAGGAAAAATTCAGAGATTTAAGCGTATCTTCCGTTGTGTTTATGCTAGGGAGATCATTTTTGTTTCATTTGATTTGTCTATTTATATTCTGTAACTTTACGCTTTTCCCATTTCTCATAGAAATGTGGAAAATTTGGTATTTCATGAAAAATACTAACAAAAAATAAGAGTTTTTATTGCTTTCGTTGATTGGTTGATGTTAGGCGTCATTCAGTGATTCAGTTTTCTTTTAGAAGCTCAGAATAGCTGCATGGCTTTAAATATATTGGTTTATTGGAGCAAATCTCCGCTAATTTAAGCTAGATACGAGCCATGCATATCTCGGCTTAAATTACCCAGAACTCACAACGTGGAAGTGGCTGCTCTTTGAGTTCCACCCTACTGCACCCACCACAATAATTTAGAAAGCATCTTATTCAGTTTTGTAGTCTCTCTTGGTTTCAAATGATTTCATTATTGCTTGAGATGCAATTTTGGTTTTAACGTAGCCATTTCTTCTCTCACTTCTGCTTGTGTGTGACAAGGAAATTGAAGGAGTTTTAATTTTTCTTCGCTAGTGTTCTCAGCCAATAATGTCAACTCCTCTTTGGTTAAATGTTTTGTCAATGGTGGCTCAAGCCTGATGGGACTATCTGTCCAAAATATAATATCAGTGTAGTCAAGTGCATGGAAATTTAGCTTCGGTACACTGAACTCGCGAATGCTTTTCATTTTTTCAGCGTGAGATCTTGCTATTTCGATCCTTCGTATTGCCAATTTTTCGAATGTTTGGCCGGTTATCAATAATCATTGCAAGAAGAAGGTTCTCTTGATGCGCAAAGTAGGCGTTACGAATGATAACTTCATCAACAATATCTCGAAGCTCTTTTGTTAGGTATCTTGAATAAGCTACCATCTGCCACAGGTGACGAGGTCCATCATAGCACCAAGGTTTTGTCTTGATCGTGAACCACATTGGAGCATAAACTTTGACGATGTATTCTACCAGCATTTTTAAGCTATCCATCGGATTTTCACATCCCATGTAGAAACGCAGGATGCAGTTAGCCGTAGTCAACCATCTGGATTGGACCATTGGCCCAGGTTGAAGATTTGCTAAGTCATTGCTGCAACACCCAGAAGTAATAGCCTGAGAAGCTTTATAGAGGTATAATTGATCTGTACTTAGATCATCAGACTCAGAAATTGGAAGAGGATTTCCTTCCACGGCTTCAAACTTAATTATTGGTTGGTCGACAGATTTTAATGCTTTTCCAATTCTTCCTGACATTTCTCGTGAACCATGGGAGGGCCCATCGAGGTGTTCTAACAAATGCCTCATTGGTAACTCATTAAAATGAAAGAGACAAATAAACCAGTGAAAGGGTTTGTTTAAGTTCTACTCCAATTTTTTTAATATGCCTCCTTTTATTCCAGTACTGACTGCAGTGCCATCACAGCCAATGGCAACAATATTTCTAGCACTGATATTTTTGCATCCCCAGAACTCCAAATTGCCTTTATAAATGCTTTTTGTTGTGCTCAATTCTGGAGGTATGTGGCCTAAGTAAGTTGAGCCTGGTTCTTTCAAAAGGACAATATGCTTTTCCATAGTAATTCTAGAATGATACTTACTACCTTTCATTATCATAACGTTTGTTCGATCTTTTCTTCCATCAAAGTAGAGACCCATAACATGATCACTTGAACTGAAAGTTGAGGTATTTTCAGAGAGATCTTTTCTAATCTTGCTCCTTTCTCGTCTTATCTTGCTTCTGTCGATCACTGAAAAAGTATCTTCGCTACTAATTAATTATAAATCTTGAAAAACAGCAGATGCAACAGCTGCCCCAGCACGGTCAGATATTCCTCCTCGATTGCATTCTCTAGCCACTATTGGCAACCGCATTCTCATTTGTGAAGGTTCGGGATTAATTACTGGCTTTGTCGTGAGTTTAAACGGCCCACTGCTTTCGTCCGTTTCGCTGGAACTTGACGAAACATTTGCAGCAGTATCCAATTTTTTCATCCCCTTTGAGATCCGTGCTGTATATTCCTTATACTTTTGTATAGCCTTTTTCTTTATTTTCCCCATCTTTTTGGTGACCACTTTAGCTACGGATCCAATCGTCATTTTTCGAGACGTTCGTTGGTCATTAAGGAAGTCCCTTTCCAGAACAGGAACTTTTCGGTCTTTCTCACAACGACATGTCAGGAAGTCTTCACATTTAAAAGAAGCTACTGTATATCAGAGAGCTTCAGTGAGTCGAGTTTAAATTTGTGAAGCAATGCTTGAGAGGATGCTTGGTCTTTCCGCCCTTTTAATTGTTTCAAGACATTTTGATATTTTTCATACAAACCTTGGATGCGCTGCGTTATGGTCTAATGATGGATAGTTGGAATAAAAGCACTATCCCATGCAGTCTTTACTTTTTGTGCAACGACTGTAGCAACATCATAAATTCTTGGATTAGCTTCTCCTGACTTAATTCTTTCCTGTCTAACATAAAGGAAACACTGAACTAAGACAGATAGACAGACGTGACTGAAGTATACCTCTGGACGAAAGCAAATAAATCAGTGAGAGATCCTTTGGTGATCCAAAGATTGGATCCAGCTGTTGAGTATTCCTTGTCTTCCTTTATTGCTGATTCATTCGCAGCCTTGGAAGTCATGCCTAATTTTGCTGTGTGCGTCTGAATAAAATTAGACTATATTAGTGACTAAATATTTTTAGCGAATCAGACTCAATATAAAAATTTATCAAAGCAATCAAATAATCTGAAAAAGAGATATAAATTATAATGTAATATAGTATAAATAACAAACCCTAAATAATATAATTATGAAATAATTTAAATCTATGAAAATCTAAACAAATGGAAACCTTAAAATGGTGCTAGAACATCTACTAAGGTTGAGAAACTCAACGAAAGATATTAAAATTCCTATTTTTTGTTAGTATTTTTCACGAAATACCAAATTTTTCAAATTTTTGTGAGGAATGGGAAAAAGTGTATAAGGGAAAAGTTAAAGAACATAAATAGACAAATCAGATGGAATAAAAATGATCTTCCGAGTATAAACAGAACGGAAGATAAGCTTAAATCTTTGAATTTTTCCTTAATTTTTTGGGGGGACCTGAAAGACAAAATATTTGACCTCCTTGGGGCTGGTGAAGTTGATGTCGCAGGTAGCTAATACTTTACAGATTTCTTTTTGGGACCACAGACTAACTTTGGGGTGCCCCTACAAAACTGAATTCTGAAAACTTTTTTTCAATACACCCAAGTGGTTATGTACAGTTGACCGGATATGTAATGTTCCTCGCCTCACAGGCGACTCCGTACATGTGGCAACGCTGCAGCGATAGTCAAGGTACCCTTACTGGGGAAGGGTGGGGTGGAGGGGGGAACAACCGAGTCCAACAACATATCATATAACATTGACATACAGGTAAAAAATTACGTAATGCTATTTTTGCTAAAACCCGGTCCCCTCCTCTTTAACGTTCCGTAACGTATGGGGTGTGGGGTGTGGGGTGGGGAAAGTGTTACATAACATCTTAGGAAGTGCCTGGTCTACCGTTACAGAACGTTCCTGTGGGATCTGGAGTGTCAAGTTTTAGCAAAAATAGCGTTACGTAATTTTTAAACGGCCCCTAATTATAATGTAATATCTGTATTCATAAAGCTAAACGATTAATATGATCGTGAGCAGCGTTAAACTCCATGTTTACTAGTCTTGTACGGTAATAAGGCTCCATTATGATTAATGCAAGTCTATATGAACAGATACCACAATACAACTATTTATATACTATTGAATTTGAACCAAAAATAGACATTACACAACCATCCTCCAAACTCCCTCATTTCCCTTCCCCACCCACCAGTCTCGCGTATATTAAATCATTATGTAACAATACAAATAAAGCTGTTTGTAGAATCCGTGTGCAGCTTTAAACCTTTACTAAGTTACGAATCTACACGATTATATATATATTTATTGACATTGAGCGAGAAAAAGATTGAAACAGTGTGAGTGAGAGCGAGGTAGAGGGCCAGAGAGAGTGAGGGGGAAATGGCTTATCGATTGTTACACAAAGAACTTGTTAACAGTTTCGATCTGAATAACAGTAACTGATTATCAAAATCACAGGTATAATCCACAGTTATACTAGCATAAATATATTTATATATACATTATTTATAAATTCATACAATATTAAACTAATGTTTGTGAAAAGACGTTGATGGGCCGAACCGTGGTGTTGACATGGTTACTTGCTGTCGCCGTCCAGGAGAGACTACATATGGGAGTGTCAGTAAAAACCGTAAGGTGACGGTTGCATTTTGCAGGATATCACCACCGGTTTATGGCTGATACACATTATATTAATATTGTTTTCCAGATTGTATTTGTATTATTAATGTGGAGACATAATGATTTAATCACGATGGACAAATAAACCCCTTAATGTTTTCCAGATTTCCTGTTGCATTATGAATGCGGAGATAATATTAGATCTTAACAAGGAATATATATATATATAGTATATATATATATATATATTAATATATATAATAATAATAATAATAATAATAATAATAATAATAGGCGCCCTAACGGTAATGCCTGAAAGTTGTACCGTGTAAAATAATAATAATCTTATAAATAATAAATTCTCTATCAGTCATGGCGGATAACTTGTTGAAAATAGTCTCATATAATGTAAGGTCAGTGAGGAATTCAACTGTAGATGTTCATAAAATCTGCGACAGTGCAGATTTGATACTCCTGCAGGAGCACTGGCTACCTAAGCAAGAGCTAAAATTCCTCTCTACCATCTATGATGACTTATGTACCATGCGTCATCAGCAGTAGACTTGTCAGATGAATTAATGTACGGTAGGCCTTTTGGTGGTGTTGCTTTCTTAATAAGGAAAAATTTGCCAAAACATATAAAATCTAGTAATCTAGATGAATACATTGATTTGCCGTGCAAAATTAAGTTATTATCAGATAACCCCAAATATTCTCACTGTATAATAATGGGGGACTTTAACGCACATGTGAACTCGGAATTCTATGTACAATTGGGTAACAAGTGCGAGTCGGCCAATTTAAGTATAAGTGATGTAGATGTATTAAGGGTAGCCAGTGGTAATTTTACATACGTTTGTGATATGAGTGGTACCACCAGGTGGATTGATCATTGTCTCACTAGTAATAATCTAAAGGATCGAATTGTTAGAGTTCATATTCTGCATGATTTCCTTCTTTCTGATCATAGACCATTAGAAATATTAATTAACGTTACCAATTTATGCGCAACACGACTTAACAAGAACTCAATAGGTAAGAATAATCGCGTCGATTGGTCCAATGTTACGATGCAGCAGAGAATAGAATACAAAGACAGAACAAGTCACCTCTTTAATAATTTAGAAATTTTGCACCTTGCCTGTAATAATCCTTGCTCAAATGATTCTCACTGTAAACTCATAGATAGGTATTATAGTAAGATAATATCCCTGTTAAGAGAAGCAGGAAGCCCCCTGATTAAATCTTACAACTATCATACTAAGATTATTCCTGGATGGAATGATTTTATTGCCCCTCTGAAGGGGGAATCGAAAGACGCCTATGATTTGTGGTGCTTTCATGGTAGACCCAGATTAGGACCAGTATATTTGAATATGTGTAGAAGTCGGGGTCTGTATAAGTCGGCCATAAGGCGATGTAAACAGGAAGAAGAGTCTATTCGAGCATCAAAAGCCTGTGAAGCTCGCATAAATAACGACAATAACAAATTTTGGAAATTTGTTAAGAATCAAACGGGTGTCAAAAATGTCCTCCCTCCGACAATCGATGGGGTGTCGGAGGAGGATGAAATTGCAAAGCTGTGGAAAAACCACTATTCTAACATTCTTAACAGTGTGAGTAGGGATAATCTTAAGACAGATTGCAGCGAAACGATTATGGGAGGGACAAGGGAAAATACTTTGATATCATTTTCTGAAGGAGGTTAATTAAAGAGTTAAAGACTGGTTCTGCGTCAGGGGTAGATGACTTATCGAATGAACACTTAAAATATGCAAATGACGTAGTATGTCTGCATATATCATTGCTCCTATCAGCCATGCTGGCTCATAGCTATATCCCTGCAGATTTCATGAGGGTATATATCTTGCCCCTGGTAAAAAATAAGTATGGAGACATTCTGTCCAGCAATAATTACAGGCTTATTGCTGTCGCTTCCTGCTTCTCGAAACTACTAGAAAAACTGTTGTTACTCCGATTAAATGATTTCCTATGGACATCTAATCAGTTTGGCTTTAAAAGGTCCCACTCAACTGACCTGTGTATCTATGTACTTAAAGAAACAATATCCAAATACATTGACAGTAATTCAACTATTTATAGCTGTTTCCTAGATATAAGTAAAGCATATGATAGGGTGAACCACAATATTTTATTTGCAAAACTAGAAGACAGGAAGGTTCCCATGTACATATTAAATTTATTGAAATTTTGGTATTTCCACCAATCTTTCACTGGGGCAATGTACTATCCGAGTGTTTTGGCTCCTCTTGCGGGGTGAGACAAGGCTCCTTGCTCTCCCCTATGCTGTTTAATGTGTATATCGACGGATTAATTGCTTCACTTAATGAGGCAACAGTGGGATGTTGTATAGATAACACAAGGATAAATAACTTAGTTTATGCCGATGATATGGTGTTAATAAGTCCCTCTGTTAAAGGTCTGGATCGGCTACTAAATGTCTGCGAAGTGTATTCGCAGAAACATGATATTCTTTTTAATGTTACAAAAACTAAGGTTATGCAATTTCATCCTAAAGGCTGTAATCAGCCAGCTGACATAAGGTTTAAAATGAATGGTGAAGTAATTGAGGAAGTACAAGAGTTTAAGTATTTGGGTCAAACTATTACCAGCTCCTTGAGTGATGACTCGGATATAAGAAAACAATCTCGAAGCCTGTGTGCTAAAGCGAATATGACCATAAGGAACTTTCGTTTCTGTATAAGTGAAGCTAAAGCCACACTCTTTCGTACTTTCTGCAGTAATATATACGGACAGCAACTGTGGGTGAATTACAAAAAAGGTTCTGGCAGAACTCTAAATTTGCTGTACAACAGGTCTTTTAGACTCTTACATAAATTACCCCCGAAATGCTCAGCTTCGCAAATGTTTGCTAGCTGCAATGTCCCGAGCTACCCGAAGGTAACAAGACGTGCTCAACACAGTCTAATGCAAGGAATTAAAAAAATCAACCAACCCGATCATCCAAGTTATCCATGAATCCTGCCATTTATCCTCTAAGCCAGGGGTTCCCAAATTGTGTTCCGCGGAACACTTCTCACGGTATACAAGTGTTCCGCAGAACACCAATTTGGGAACCCCTGCTCTAAGCTATGGACTTCTTGGTACGAAAACGTCTGTCTGTAGCTTCACTTAACTTCGACATTACAGTATTATTTCTAATCAATTGTATATATTTCTATCCTTAGTATATGAACTGTCATTGTATTAATAATATTTGTCATATGGATTATAGTCTGCCAATAAACCTTTTCATTTTCTTATACAGGGTGTCCCATAAGTCCGGCATCATAGGAGAAATCCATATTTTTCTTTCTACAAACCATAATTCATATGCTCGGGATGCCAATTTCCCATCCACCATTCTGTTCAGTGACGAGGCTCTTTTTTATGGAAATGGTGAGGTAAATGGACAGAACACCCGCTACTGGTCTCAAAACAACCCTCACTGGTATACCTCTTCAAAGGAACAAGGTGCATCTAGGGTGATGGTATGGTGTGGCATTTGGAAGGATCGCGTCATAGGCCCCCTCTTTTTCGATGAACATGTCACTGGAGGCACCTACCTACGTATGCTCAAGGAAGAAGCATTTCCCAGTGTCTTGAACGAAGAAGGAAATTTCCCAACATGGTTCCAGCAAGACGGCGCTCCTGCACATTACAGCACCCAAGTAAGGAATACCTGTACCAACCATTCCCTGGTCATTGAATAGGATGTCGAGGGCCTGTGGAATGGCCAGCTAG
The DNA here is from genome assembly GCA_023014485.1 of Bathynomus jamesi. Classification (NCBI taxonomy): domain Eukaryota; kingdom Metazoa; phylum Arthropoda; class Malacostraca; order Isopoda; family Cirolanidae; genus Bathynomus; species Bathynomus jamesi. Next base: position 1,195,993 of record JAJOZX010000678.1, read on the forward strand.
AAGCCCGGATCTCAAGCCACTAGATTTTTATCTCTAGGGCCACTTGAAAGCGCTGGTATACACAGAGAAAATTAGGAGTGTTGAACATTTGCGGCAGCGCATTATTGGGGCATGTAACAACATTACTCCTGATCATTCCCCGTGTGCTTGCTGACTGGGTATCACGTCTGAATTTGTGTATTGAAAACAATGGTGGACATATTGAGCACGTTCTAAAAATAAAAGCTTTTGTTTTGCCTTTTTTTATTATTTTTCCTATGATGCCGATTTATGGGACACCCTCTATATATAATAAAACACCAATTCTTTATTACAACAAATATGCAATGGTTGAGAATGTTTTACTAAATAGTTTATCATACAAAATGCTCCCAATGCGTCATAGATTAACGTAAATGGCACAACTATACCCGGTTCATAGTTAGTATTTGATCCATCCTACATTATTGTCCATTATATCTTGTAATCTGTGTGGTATAGATGCAACATGGTTATGTATGATGTGTGGGTTCCTTCAGAACATCTCCAACTTAGCCATAGTGTGATCCAGCAGCTGGAGGCTGTTCCGCTCCTGTCCAGGCTCTCACGAGTTCACCACAGTCCCCCACACGTTCTCAATGGGGTTGAGGTTACACCCCTTACTAAGCCAGTCCAGTAGTTCTAGATTTCGCTGCTCCTCGAACCACCTTCTTAAAATCCTGGCGGTGTTGATGGGAGAGTTGTTCCGCAAATGGAACGGCTAAATTTAATTGTGCGCCGTTATACAAATAATACAGTCTGCAGTTATCCAGAATAAAATCCTATTGTGTTGTCATAGTACTGAAAGAGTTAAAGAACAATTTTATGACCATTTTTCGTCCCATGTGAATGTGGAAACCGGACATACAAATGCGTGTAATACCTAAATCTTACTCTAGTCATAGTGTAATTTTCTATAACACACAAATACAACATACCTGCATAAAGATAATCTGTTCAGGAGAGGGCAATGCATACGCGCGTACAGAAGGCAGCATCACCTCCTCCATGATCTCTATATATTGATCTGCCGTAAACCTCCCGTGGATCTCAGTCAAGTCTCCTAGTCCTTGCAGGTGCATCCATCCCCACGCATTCGCCGTCACGTGCCCCTCAGTGCCACTTCGTAAATATTTTGGCGGGCATATCTGGTGTTGTCCTGTCGCCAACACCGAAGACAGCCGTGAGTTGCAGACGCAAACGTCTTCTCGTCAGAGAAAATAACTCTGCTCCAGTATGCAAGATCATCATTTTTATGCTGGCGAGCAAACGGGAGCCTGGCCTGACGATGTCCTTCCTCAATCCTCTCTTTTTTGGCATGAGTACGGTGGTGATATCCTGCTTCATGCAACCGCCATCTCCTTACGGTATCCACTGACACGCTCATATGTAGTGTCTCCCGGATGGCGAATGCGTTGTCGATAGGATCGTTCTGCACTTCATTCATTATTCTCCGGTCTTCTTCTGGAGTGGTCTTTCTTGGTGCCCAACACTTAGGACGATCTAGCAGATCTAAAATTTCGGAGATGTTTTAATCAGTTCAAATTTGAAGTTTATCGCAAGTCCACTAATAATAACTCTTATGTGCATTTTTATTCCGACCATCATCCCGCGATTAAATCTTCTATTTTCTCTACTATGTTTCTTAGAGCATTGAGAGTTGTCAGTCCTGAATTTTTAGATTCCGTGATATGCAATATCATGAATATTGGTACTAAATTATGTTACCCTATTTCATTTTTAGATAAATGTCTAAGGAAAGCCAAGAATAGGTATTATAATAGTGTAGCTGTAAAGGAATTTGAGCGCAAAAATATCCTTAGCCTACCTCACCATGTAAATTTTCAATATCTTCCGACTTTACTAAAAGCAATTGGTATCAATGTAGTCTTTAAGTATAATAATACTGTGAAATCACTGTTAATAAAAATAGCCCGAATAATCTGGTTGGTTGTGTGTATTCGATCGGATGTACACAATGTGACTTAGTATAAATAGGCCAAATGGGTAAAATGTTAGATATTAGGGTAAATCAGCATAAATATGAGTGTAGAACAGCAAATAATTCTAATGCATTGTTTAACCATATGCATAGATGTAATCATAGTATTAAGTGGGATAGTTCTAAAGCTCTCGTTAAAAACAGATATAATCGAAAGGAATATTCTAGAATGTGCATTTATGCATTTTATGATAAAAATAATTTCAATAATAGTACGGGAATGTATAAAATTGACAATATCTTGTTAAAATACCTTTTGCCTCTAATCAACTCTTGTTAATCTTCTGTTAATCTTTTTGTTTTTCTGTCCCGTTGTATATATATCTTTGGTTATCGTGCCTCCACCCTTCATTCCCTGACGAGGTGTACTTCTGAATACACAAAAGGCCTTGGAATCATTTTTCTTTTTCCTTGTGGGTTTGCATCATATCTATATATGATGAAAATAACCACGAAGAGAAAAGGAAATACAGAATGGTGCTCAAGCTCTTTCGTCTAATGACATCCTTAGGAACACTGAGGATGTCATTAGAAGAAAGCGCTTGAGCACCATTTCGTGTTTTCTTTTTCCTTCGTGGTTATTTTCATCATAAATATTATTCACGTTTTACTTTCGAAAAATAATTTTTCATATATACATATATATACATATACACGTGACATTGAATGTTGGTCCCTTATATATATAACTTCGACCGGCTATCTATTTAAACAGGTTGGTGGATGTGAAACGTTTAAAAGGCAATGAAAACAATAATCTACAGATCTTCAGAAGCTAAGGCTAACAAAGACTAAGATCCCTCTAAGGTTAGCCCGAGAGAAAGAAGAGAGTAGGGGATTAAAAGAAGAAAATAAAGAAGAGAATAAGGGGTTAAGTAAGTAGCAAAACCCGTCATTCGTGGGTTAACATTCATTCAGAAAGAGAAAGACTCACCATCATTATCCACCGGCCACCGCTGACAAGTCGGAAAAATAGTCGAAGAGAATAGGAAAGTGGTGAAAGATGAAAAGAAATAAAATAAGAACGCTTACAAACCATACAGTCTCAACTCAAACACTCTCATGCCATGCACACTACAGACATGCAAGTAAAGAGAGGATAAGAAAAGAAAAACCTATGTATGAAGAGTATAACAAAAAGTGAGTTAGTTTACGTTACGAGCTATATCTAACTTTGTGTTAGTCTAATTTTTTTTAATATAATTTTATTGCTGGCATATCACATGCTAGCATGTCACAAGCTGGCATTAATAGTTAACAGGCTCATCCTCGACCATTACCCCCAGAACTCCTGTTGCTAATTGTTTTATTATTTTAAACTACGTTAATATTTTTTAAACGGCTATCTAAACGGTTCTTAAACATATTAACGATGGTAGAGTTCAAAACGGACGCGGGAAGATTATTCCATTTGTCAATTACTTTACTTAAACGTAAAAACGTTTTTAGCGATGTTAGTAATGAAACGTCTGCCACGTAATTTAAATCCGTTATTACGAGTATTGCTATTATCGAATGTGACAGTTTGTCAAAATTTACGTTATCGATTTTATTAACGATTTTGAAAACTTCAATAAGCTTCTCCCCTAAATCTCCTAGTCTCGAGTGAATGCAAGTTTAACTCTTTAATCCTATCTTCGAAGACTTGTTACGTAGTGACAGAATTAGTTTCATGGAGCGTCGCTGAACCTTTTCCAACCTATCAATATCCTCACGCAAATATGGGCACCAAAACGGAAAGACATATTCTAAGTGGGGCCTGACTAAGGACTTGTAAAGGGGCAATATAATATTTTTCGATTTAAATTCGAAATTACGCGCTATGAAGCCTAACATCCTATCAGCTTTTGCGCAAGACTCCTGGCACTGGTTTCTAACTTTTAAATCCTTAGATACGCGTACGCCTAAATCTACTTCTTCATCAACGATCGCTAACTGTCTATCATCCATCGTGTACGTGTAATTATTGTTACGAGAACCTATATGCAAGACTTTACATCTGTCTACGTTAAATTGCATCTGCCACTTATCCGTCCACTCCATAATCCTATTTACATCGTCTTGGAGCCTATTTCTATCGTCCACGTTAAGAACTTTACCACCTATTTTAGAATCGTCCCCGAATTTTTACACGTTACTGGTCAAGCCTACATCTATGTATTTAATGTAGATTACGAATAGCAATGGGCCTAACACTGAACCCTGAGGGACACAGCTACCTACACCCAACCACCCTGATTCACTACCATTAAAAACGACCCTTTCTTTCCTGGCACGAAGCCATTCCTCTAACCAGCTAGCTACCTGACCGCGTATACCGTGCGCTTTAACCTTCGCAATTAATCTTTTATGCGGAACTGTATCGAACGCTTAAAGTCCAAATAAATAACGTCAGCCGATTAGGCCTATCGTATTCGCGCACTATTTCGTTATAAAATTCTAACAAATTAGTGAAACAAGATTCATGGCGTCGAAACCCATGCTGACTACTATTAATCAAATCACGACTTTCTAAGTGAACGATGATACGATCCCTAACTACGGATTCCAAAAGTTTACAGACAACTGATTTTAAGCTTATAGGCCTATAATTGCTAGCTACTATGCGGTCCCCATTTTTAAAAAATGGGCGTAACGTTAGCTAATTTGAAGTCTTCAGGAATAATCCCCACTTCCAGTGACTTATTAAAAGTTTTTGTTAAGGGGCCAACGATAACTTCTTTCAAATCTTTCATATGTCTGGGATAAAGCGCGTCAGGGGCCTGGAGCCTTGCTAACTTTTATCTTATCGATATAATGCGCAATCTCATCCTCGTAAACAGTTATTTCATTCAAAATAGTCTCGCTACTAAATGGAACGATATCGACAACGTCGGTGACATTATTTACGTCTTCTCCGGTAAAAACTGTCGCCAAAAAGCTGTTAAAAATACTCGCCATTGCCTGATCGTCGGAAGCCAAAGTGCCGTTAACGTCCACTAGAGGGCCTATGTTATCTTTTATCGGCTTACGATTATTGACGTAGTCAAAAAACTTTTTCGGATTATGTTTACTATCCGCAGCTACAAGTTTCTTAAAATTTCGCTTAGCATTCCGAACAGAATTTTTAACCTGACATCTAAGCTCGATATATCTATGAAAGTTAGTTCCCGTGCCATTGCTCTTATTAGGTCTACACGCTCTGTTACGCTCGTTTGTGAACTCACCTATTTCCCTAGTCTACCATTTGGGCCTACCATGATTACTAGCGCGCTTGGGCCTACGAGGAATAAACTCCCTTTCGATATTCAAAAAACTTTCTTTCAACGCCCCCAATGAAAATTTGTGTCATTACCCATAAATAAATTATCCCAGTCCACTACTCTCATCCTATCCGCAAAACTATCAAAATTAGCCTTACGAAAATCAGGGACTTCTATTACGTTACTGTCCTTACTGTTTTCTGTCAATAGCTTAAACCTAATAATTTGGTGATCACTACATCCCAAACTCTCACCTACTTCCAAACCTTCCACTATATTTTCGTCGTCATCACCACGTCTAAAATATTGTCACCGCGCGTTGGTTCGGTAACCATCTGTTGTAAAAAATCATCTTCCATGAACTCAATCAGTCTCAAACCCTCATCATTACTAGTAAAAGTCTTGTAATTAACGTTAGGGCAGTTAAAGTCTCCGACAACTGTATTATCCCGATTATTAATAAAGTTACCAAGAAGCGTGCAGAATCTAGTATCGGTATCGCGGGGTTGAACGGGGGGGGGGTCTATAAACAACGAAATTAAAGCTAATACTAAGCGCCCTAACTTCAACGCATATCGCATTAATTGCTGCCGGAAAATCTATCTTAACCTCGATAGCCCTAAGGGAATTAAAAATGTACAACAAAACGCCTCCACCAATCCTCTATAACCTAACATTAGTAAAATGTTTAAAACCCGCTATATCAAGTTTCCCCAACAAGTCCCGAGTTACGACATTTAACCACGTTTCGGTTATAGCAACTATATCGTAGTTGTCGGAATAAATTATCGCCTTAAATTCGTTCAATTTATTTCTAATACTACGCGCGTTACAGTAAAAGACGTTTAAATTACTTTTTACCACGGGTCGGCGTTTAAAACTATTTTTCACGTCGGGCCGGCGTTTCCTGGACCCACAACGTTTAAAGAGGGCTTCGACCTATACAGCTTTTCAACTTTCTCATCGATTAACCTATCTAGTCTAGCATTTCCTATTTCATTGAAATGCACCCCCATCGTTTATAAAAAGGCTAGGATCACTAAATTCTGACCACAGCTTTACGAAGGGTACATTTTCTTGAGCACAAATCTCTTCTAGTTTAGTGTTGAAAAATATTGTTTTCGACGTAATCCTAAAATTTAAACCGTGATTAGGATTAATACCTAGAACTAAAGACCTATCTGACCTTGCCGTCAGGGACCTAATTAACCCCCTGTATCTCTGCACAGGGTCAGGCACTTTCGTATCGGGCCTATACGAGTCGTTGCTCCCTACCATCGTCACCAATATTGAGTGACGGGAGGCAACATCAATCCTATCTACTTCGTCTCTAATTCTGTCAACCCTGGACCTTGGTAGACAGACGAACTCCTTATTCACATGACGCACAAAGGAATCCCCAATTAAAATCATTTCCCTCTCGTTCACATCCCTATCCAACTGGGCGAAAGGGTTCGAAACCTCGATAGGGGGGATTCCTATCACCTAACCTACGTGGCCTAGCTCCACCCTTAACTACTGTAAATACCTCCCCGTCTACTAATCTCGAACCAACCTTAACCCCTTCCTGAACTCTCTCTAACCTTCCCGATAAGCTACCTATACTAGATACTATGCTCCTCACCTCACCCTTCAAATTACTAATGTCTTCATCGTTAGTATAGGTTCGGCCTTCGTCATCTATAACTTGTAAGCCTACCCATGCCCTCATCAAGCGTTGCAATTCTTTCCGTCACCTAGGGTGGCCATTTAAAAAGGAGGACACTGCTTATGTGGTCGTATGTTAACATATATATATATTATATATATTTATATATATATATATATATATATGTTAACGTACGGCCACATACGCAGTGTCCTTCATTTTGGAAATTTGGAAATGGCCATCCTAAGAACAGAGTGCTCAAAAGGTGGACTGTCCGCCTAAAGCCGGACGTCTGGCCACCCTACCGTCACCTCGCGTACACTACGTTTTAAATCAACTCTCTCTTCACTTAACTCACAAAAGAAACAAGCTGATCTCTCGGTAATCGCCATACGACCGCCGTTGTAATCTTTAGAATCAATACAACACCGATTAACCCCACACCTAACACACGATGCTTTCTGCGACGGCATCGCGCAAGTTAAGGTAGTTAACGTTTATAACCGCCACGAGTTTAAATTAAATTAAGCTGTCACGCTATAAAAACTTTTAAATCGCTAAAAACCACTAATATTCAGTTACTTAACTATAACAATGTGAATATAAATGCAAGTATATAAAATTCATAACTTTCTAACAGTAAATTTATCGGCAATATCCAAAAGTACAAACAATACCAGAGAACCCAGGGAATGCGTCCGCTCAGTAAGGAGTCTGGCTGACGTATAATAAAGTATACTTCTGTTGTTATGCACAAAGCATAAAAGATTATTAAGTGCGTTGATGTCTCAATACTTTATTTGATGTAACATACAAGATAAAAAATCTGTCTCTCTGTATGATCCGAGTATTGATAAAACACTGCTCCTATATCAACAAAGTGGGGCTGTTTTGTTAGGTTATTTCAGCTGGAGGAAAAATTATAATGTTTATTTGTTAAATAAGGAATAGTGATTGTATTTCTGAAAAGATTTTTCAAGGAGGTTTTCAGCACTCGGCGAAATAAAAAGGTTTTAAACCAGCGTTCGAAATTCCCGCTTGCCCGTTGGCCCGAGGTCAGTTGTTTTCACATCGGATCAATAATTTTCAAAAGACAGCTGGTCCGAGTGGCCAGCGATGTTTTAACTTAAAACACTCGGACCAGCTGTCTTATGAAAATTACTGATCTGATGTGAAAACAACTGGCCTCGGGCCGACGGGCCAGCCGGAATTTCGCACGGGCCAGCAGGAATTTCGCTGTTCTCAACTTATATGTTGGAATTTAAATAAAATTTACACAGGTGAGTTTATATCTGAGAGTTTAAATAAAATTTACACAGGTGAGTTTATATCTGAGAGTTTAAATAAAATTTACACAGGTGAGTTTATATCTGAGAGTTTATTTCAAGTAGACCTAAGAAGTGGCGCCGAACCACTAAGATAAATATATACATATACTTTTAATGATGTATAAATGTGTAATAAAATGTTAGAGAGTGGTTTGAATTAATTCTGAATAAAACATTCTTTGTGAGTCTAATATCCTAGTTTCAGTGGTTGAGTACATAAAAGGTTATTAAAGTTTGTAATCACTTTAGTTTTCAGATTTAGATATATTTTTGTCAAGTATATAATAGCATATCTCATTTTTGTTTCCATATAACCTTACACCTTACAACCTTACAAAGGTTCCGCGCGATGATTTCTCACTTCGCGAAGGTCAAGCTTGTCGCCCCTCCTCTCGAGTTGGCCTGGTGAAGTAGCGAGTTTGATTCTTGCGCTCTCCACCTCACATAGCCAGGTACGCCCGGCTCATCGGGGATTGTTCTTAGCCAGGCGTCTAGTCTTCTTTTGAAGATTTCCACTGCAACTCCCTTCGTGTTTCTTAGGTCTTTGGGCAACTGATTAAACAGTTTTGGTCCTCTCACTACAAAACTATTTTCTTTCAGGGTTAAGGATGTTCCCTGTCTCGCCTTCAATTTGGGAATACGACACAGTCTACCGCTTCTACTTTCCACCGTTGTTTGGGGAGTTATGGGATTCAGAGTAAGATTAGGGACTAGTTTCTCCATTATTTTCCAAGTGTAAATAATGGTGTATCTCTCTCTTCTCCTTTCCAGTGAATATAGGTCTAGTTCTCGTAACCTTTCCCAGTAATTTAGTTCTTTGCACCCATTGATCTTGGCTGTGAAGCTTCTTTGGATCCCCTCCAGCTGTCTAATGTCTTCTTTTTTATATGGGGATGTTAGGACCGAGCAGTATTCCAATTTGGGTATTATCAGGGTTTTCAGTAGAGGAATCATTACATTCCTATCCCTTCGTTTAAAGGTTCTCAATATCTGACCCGTTATTCTCTTTGCTCTGTTTACTGCTATCTTATTTTGTGTTTCAAATTTCGCATCATCTGTCATTACAACCCCTAAATCTTTTGCTCTGGAATTTCTCTGAATTTCCTGTCCATTTGGGGTATAATATTCCATGGACTTTAGGTCTTCTCTTTTTCCGTACCGTAATAGCTGAAATTTCTCGGTGTTAAACTTCATATTGTTGTCTTCCGTCCACTTGTAGATTTTGTTTATGTCGGTTTGTAGAGATCCTATGTCTTCTGGGTTTCTTATTTTTCTACTGATCTTTGTGTCATCCGCAAAGGATGTTACTGTGCTGTCTCTGGTAACGTCCTCATCTATGTCAGTTAGCATGATTATGAAGAGTAGTGGAGCTAATACTGTTCCTTGTGGTACTGAGCTGAGGACCTCTGATTCTGATGAAGATACTCCTTGTACTGTAACGACTTGCCTCCGCTCACTAAGGAAATTATATATCCATTTCCCTACTTTTCCTGTTATTCCCATATATTTCAGTTTATGTATTATGATTCCGTGGTCACACTTGTCGAACGCTTTAGCAAAGTCTGTGTATAGTACATCATAGTTTTCATTACTTTCAAGTGAATCAATAATGTTGTTGTAGTGTTCCATTAGTTGTGATAGGCATGATCTGCCTGACGAAACCCGTGTTGGTTATCATTGAATTTTTTCTGAGTTTCCAAAAAGTCATAGATTTTCTGTCTAACTATTCTTTCAAATATTTTAGTGAGATGAGATGTAAGCGACACTGGCCTATAGTTTTTGGCCTCGGATCGATCTCCTCCTTATATATTGGGACTATGTTCGCGCTCTTCAGGATGCCCGGTATTTCTCCCGTGTCTAATGATCGTCTCCATATCCAGTATAGGGGCTCAGCGATTGCATTCTTGCAGTTTTTGATCAGTGTGGCATTCCATTTATCCGGTCCTGCCGCTGAGTGTGTTTTTAGTTTCCCTATGGCTTGTGTAATATCATCCGTCGTAAAGTCGAAATCCGTTATACTTTCCCCTTGTGGTTCTTCTTCAAAGAACGCGTTTCTATCGCATATCAATTTGTCAGTTTTTGGGATACTGAAAGATGATTCATACTGAGCTTTTAATATTTCAGATACTTCTGTTAGATCATCAGATAAATCACTGTTCTCATTTTTTAAAGGTCCGATAGTCGCTGGTTTTTTTTCGACTTTTTGCGAAATTATAGAAGTACTTTTTCCTTTATCGCTTCTATAGCGTCATCTTCTTCTTTTTCTGTATGCTTCTCGATTAGTTTCCTGTATGACGACATCGATACTTTGTAGTTTATCATTTAATATTTTTCTGATGTTATCTTTACAATTACTTAATTTTGCAGTCACTCTTTTTCTCTTTCGGAACAATGCCCTCTTTTGTCTTTCGAACCTGCTTCTCTTTCCTCTTTGTTGTATCTTTGGGACATGTTTTTCCACAATTTCTAACGTCTTCTCCTCTAACGTCATTAGCATCTCTTCCGTTGTCTTGGCCTCGAAAATGGTTTTCCAATCTATTACTTCCATGCTGGATGTCACATCTTCCCAGTTTATAGCTTTGGAGTGAAAATTAAAAATTTCGAATTTGCTTCTTTCTGTTGTGCGTGTTCTTTCCTTTCCTGTTGCCTTTATATTAGTTGTTATTTCAATGATGTTGTGGTCTGATATCATAGTTGGGGATATTTCTACATTATCAATTAGATTACTGTTGTTTGTGAATACCAAATCTAGGCAGTTGTTTTTTCTTGTGTTTTCTGTTATTTCTTGCGTTAACATAAATTCATCAGCTAAAGCTAGTAGCATTTTTACCTGCTCCTGGTCTTCTCGTGTGCCCCCCTTGTCCTGGTGTATACATATATTTTTTCCTATCCTTTTATATTTCATGAATGGGAAATTAAAATCACCACAGAGAAAAATATTTGGGGTTGGAGAGTGTAGATCTTTTACTAAGTTTCTTACCTCTGTAATGGAATCTCAAAATTTTGAGGTTGGCGTGTTTGGGGGTCTGTACATTACAATTAGTACCATATTTAATTTTTCAATTTTTGCTGCCACACATTCTACGTAGTTGTTTGAGGTACTTATAGCCATTTCTCCTATGTGCCTTTCGCGTGTGTAAATAGCACATCCTCCTTTACGTCTCACTGTTCTGTCGGCTCGGAGGATGTTATAGTTGTCAATTTGTATTCCTTTTTGTCAATACAGGACTCACAATTTTCACAGTTCGCCTGGCAGTCTGCTCCGGCTTCTTGCATGAGTCCTTTCAGGTATGCAACTTTGTTCGTGGAATGGTTTGATTTAAGGTCCTATATGTTGGCTAGGATTATTTTTATTTTTTCTCTTTCTTTTTCGCATACAGGTGGTTCCAATTTGTTTTCCAATGGGGGTGCCGGTTTCGTTGCCTTGTGGTCCTCCGAGAATTTACCTCTTTTTATCTTTGTCGGTACCTGTTGTCCCGATAACGCATGAAGTGCCTTTGTTCGTACCTTCTGTCCGGCTCTCGGATTTCTATATTTATATTTGTCAGCTGGTTTTGTAATTGCTGGAGAGTATTTAGCAGCTGAAATGTGTTGGCTGCGTCTAAAAAATTGCCACTCTTCTTTGATGTTCGTTTTTTCTGTTCCCTCGTTGCGTTCCTTTGAGGGTGGTGGTATCGGCATTTTTTTTCGTATTTGCAACTCCCATATCTTTCATAAGTGTTGCAGACCGTAAGATGGTGGAACATGCATTTCTTATCAAACTTGCAGTATCCACTTGTGTAATGCATTTTGCATAATGTGGGATGTGCATATATGCATTGCCCATCCCGATATCTGCAGTTTCCTTTCGCGTAGTATTTGCATACGATATTTTCTACGCTTCTGCTTTCTTTCTTATTATTTTCCAAGTTCTTAGTTTTGGCATTATCATTATTTTTCTTTGGCTGTTTATTTTCTACGTTTTTAGTTATTATCTTTTTATCATTTCGCTCGTTGGACCGTTTGTCTACTTCGCCACTTTTACTTATTTCTTTCCTTTCATCTATGTCTTCCTTCCGTATTATATTGTTTATATCGTTATTTGTTATTAAATTGTTGTTCGTTATTATGCTGTTATCGTTATTTCGTCTTCTCTCTCATCCACCCTGTTTTTCGTTGGGACCATTTCGGACCATGTGTCCCCATTATTTCATTATCTTTTGTAACTTTCGAGTCTGCTATCTCCATTTCTTTAAAGACCGCGAAAGAATTTACGGTCTGTGTACACGCGCCACGTAGAAATTTGATCCCCACGACGTGTTTCGCGTTCGAGACAAGAGTTATTTCCCTATCATTCCAATTCATGCAGTTAAAGTCGTTTAATCGTTGGCAGAAATCACATCTAATCGCTAGGCTTTCCGTTGTTACTAAATTGCACAAATTACAGATTAAGTGAGAATTTGGACCCATATCCATGCTATTCTTTAATTAGCGTAAGAAGAAATACCCACACAAATTCTTTATTTATTTATTTTTATTTTTATTTCTGTTTCTTTCCTTTCGATGGTCGAGGGTATTTCGAGGGTATTTCGAGGGTATTTCGAGGGTATTGCACTTTCTTAATTTTAATGAATTTCACTTTATGATTTATATGCACGGATTCACTGATACTTTATACACTTTCAGGTGCAAACAGAATAAACCGCCGAGTAGATTACTCCCTTCTAATTTGGGTGTTAAGTAGAGAGAGCAAAACAACACGTCCATTCACCACAGGATACAAGCAATATATATATATATATATATATATATATATATATATATATATATATATATATATATATATGACCGGTCACAGCTGCGTCAATATGCAGATCTCTATCATTCTCTCGCAGAAGCGCTTGGCATCATTCCCTGGCATGTATTTTTGTGTATAACACTTAAGTTATGGTATCCTTATCAAGATTGTCGAGTATGAGTTATAGGAGGTGAATCGATCTTCTACAACAAATGTTACAAGTAAAGGAAACGTTGCAGAAGGGTTCGACGCACACTTTAAAAAAAATCATTTTACTTCTGTTAAAATGGTGCCCCACTGAATTTCATAGTATGACGTACACACACACACACACACACACACACACACGCATATATATATATATATATATATATATATATATATATATATATATATATATATTATATCAGGAGAGGATGGTCCTTGAGAGTAGGTTACTCTTGGGGCTGCGGAGTTGTATGAGAGAAAGATTAGGTTAAGTTACTATACTCTGTATTCAAGGATAGTTTGCAGGTTAGGCTTTAAGGTGGGGTTTCGGCTCCCGATGCTGTAATATCACTTATTTAAAAAAGCTAAGGAAATATACATCTCTGTGGATGAGTAAAACATTTTAACTACCACATTGGTATAAAGATTGAGACCGGGGCTTCGACTCCCGATGGTTAATATTACTGTTGTGGGAAAAAAGCTAAGGAAAAATAGAAACATATATCTACATTGATGATTAAAACACTTTAACCACCGCATTGATATTAAGTTTGAGGTATGGTGTTCGACGCCTACTGGTGTAATATCAGTTATGTCTAAGATAGAGGATTGAATGGTCGCCACTAAAGTTCATAGTATAACGTCAGACACACACACACACACACACACACACACACACACACACAAAATTTTACTTTCAAGTTTAGGTTAGGGTAGGACAAGATAGGTTAGGATAGATTAGGGTAGGTTAAGTTACGTTATCCTATATTCAATTTTCTACTTTTGGGGGACGGCACCCCACCCCCTTATCTTATAAACCTCCTCCCTTATCATCCCACACCCGCCTTCGAGGGACTAAGATTTTGGTTTCCCCTTTTCCCCTCTTTCTCCTCTTTCCCCTTCTCCAACGTGGCCCGGAAGTGGTCATCCTCAAAGACGACTTCAAGTGGCAATAGACCCATTCGACGAGGCAACTAACCTGTATGAAGTGGTACGAATCCGATAGCACCCTAAATGACGTGCCAGGTTCCTACATTGGGCGGATTCGAATTGACGACCACGATTAGTGGGGATTGTAGAGGGACGCCGAAGGGTGAAATCCAACTACCGACGAAGGCACAGGCGGCGGACTCCGCTGTGATATCTCGTATGGGAATCGCATCGGGACAACGAGTAAAGCGATCGATGCATGTAGCCATACGTGTAGCCGTCGGAGGCGGAAAATGGGCCGACAAGGTCTCAATGTACATGATGAAAATGTGCGCTGGGAGTGGGGGATGAAATCAGTCAAAGGGGCCATCTGGCACTTTGTGCACAGACGGACCCAACGTCTAACATCACGGTTGATGCTGGGTCACAAAAAATGTGATGTGAGGAAGGCTTGGGAAACAAATGCTGCGGGAGGGAAAGGGAATGAAGTCGGTTGAAGATGCTGCTTCGAAATTCTTCAGAGATGTACGGGCGGAGTGATCCCGTAGAAGTGTCATATATGAGGGTCATCGATGAAGAAGACAGTGACATCTTCCAGCTGCAGTGACCTGGGTGAATTATGAAGCTGCTGAAGGCCATCATCACGGTACTAGGACAGTTTGCCTACGGACAATTTGCCTACGGACAGTTTGCCTACGGACAGTTTGCCTACTGGACATTATGCCTATGGACACCATGCCTACCGGACATTATGTCTAACGGACATGATGCCTAAAGGACGACACGACTAACAGACGCAGCTTATTGAGGCATCGATTTTATTCCATTCTATTTCATTCTATTTCATTTTATTTCATTTTCATATATTTAATTTTATTTTAATTACATTTATTGCAGAATTCCAATCCACGTAGCCTCGAAATAGGTTAGAAAGTCTTCCAAGATCTCGTCCGTTTCCTCGTCAAAAACAGCCGTAAATCGTTCAAACGTGTTGCTAACATCTTGAAGAGGAACAAAAGCAACCTAACCTACCTAACCTAACCTACCTAACCTAACCTACCTTACCTAACCTTACCTAACCTAACCTTACCTAACCTACCTAACCTGAATTAATTCTTTTGCATGAATCTGAAGTTAAATAAGTTAAATAAGTTAAATAAGGTAAGGATAAATATACCACAGTTGTTCACTATATAATAAAAAAAATTAAGAAAATATTCTCGTCATGAAAGAGTGTAGATGCGAAATGTCCTTTAGGCATCATGTCCGTTA
Source organism: Bathynomus jamesi (assembly GCA_023014485.1). Lineage (NCBI taxonomy): Eukaryota > Metazoa > Arthropoda > Malacostraca > Isopoda > Cirolanidae > Bathynomus > Bathynomus jamesi. Next base: position 1,211,417 of record JAJOZX010000678.1, read on the forward strand.
GGCATCATGTCCGGTAGGCCTGGTGTCAATAGGCCTGGTGTCCATAGGCATGGTGTCCATAGGCATAATGTCCAGTATGCAAACTGTCCGTAGGCAAACTGTCCGTAGGCAAACTGTCCGTAGGCAAACTGTCCGGCCACGCATCATCACGGCGTTGGGCTTCTGCAATTGCTTTGTAACTTATGACTTCACAGTTGACCGGAAAAGGGACGCGTTAATCGTAGTAAAGCGTCTGCAGCAGTATTTTCACGGCTTTTAATATGACGCAGGTCACTGGTGAACTGGGAAATGTGGTCCAAATGCCTCATCTCTCTGGGGTAATTGCGGTTGGAGTTGAATTAATTGCGAATGTGAGGAGGTGATGATCCATAAATATGACGAATTCCTGTCCTTCGAGGTAGTGCCTAAAATGCCGCAAGATAAATTGCAAGCAGTTCGCGACCGGTATGATGTGAAAGTGCGTGATAAGAAAGGTAAGGGTTGCCAATCATCACCAGACGCTTGTTGTAAGATGGCACCTGCAGCGGAGTCTGACGCGTTCACCATGAGGCTGATTTCTGCTTCAGGATGAGTGTGGGACAATCGAGTTGCGTCAATGAAGGCAGATTTGGCTACTTCGAATGCTCGCTGGGTGTCCGCGGACCATGGGACGGACGTGGGAGCGCCTTTTTTGGGGGATCGTAGGAGGGCATGGAATGGGTAAAGAAGCTCGGCACAGTGGGGAATGAATCTGCAGCAGAAATTGAGCATGCCCAAAAATTTGCGCAGTTTCCTTTGAGAGGTAGGGAGGGAAATTCTTGATGACGTCGACCTTCTGGAGATAGAGGCCAGGTATCGTGCTTGTGTTGAGTGTCCAATAATCGACCACGGGACTCCAGTCGCCTTGGTTATTTTTGAGGATCATATTTAAGGGCGATGCCCAAGAGCTCTTGGAAGGCCAAATTCTATCATGTGATCAAACTCGGCCTTTGCAATTTGCAGACGGTCCGGAGCAAAGCGATGAGAATGGCCGTTCACGCGTTTTTGGTGGCGCCCAAAGTCTGCATGTGATGCAGGAGGTTATTCTTGACTGCCACTTTGCGGTTGCAAGGGTGTGTCACCGACGGAAATTCTGCCAGCAGGTTATCGTATGGTGACCCAAGGCGAGTCGCCGAATATACTGGCGGAAGCACTGAAGAAAACAGAAGGACACTTTGTACGCTGAAGTTGTTAATATGGTTGATGAGCTGCTGGCATTGCAGGTCCACAGCAAGGTCAAAATGTTGCAGGAAATCCGCCAAGAATGAGTTGTTACATGTCAGCGATCAGGAAAACCCAAATTCGCCGAAGACCGAGATTGAGAGAGTGATTTTTCTCCATAGTTTGGCATAGGAGAGGAGTTAACTGCATGCAGTTCGACATCCAGGCGTAGATATAAATGTTCTTAGAAAGAGGGCAGAAGACTGCTATCCTGAGCGCCAGTGTCAACCAAGAAACGGAGCTTACAATTAGCGTCAGTAATGTGAAAAAGTTGGACTCGGCGGGTGAGACCTTCAGCATTAAACGCCTTTAATGCTCAACTTGGGCGTTTCCTGAAAGACGACAGTGAATTAAACACTTACGGGCCTGGTTACTGAACCGCTGGTGGTACTGCTGTCATTGTAGAAAAACGAAGTTTTTCTATGCTGATAAGACCTTTTTTATATAAGGGAATTAAAATCACTCTCTTGGGATATTAAAGTGATTAAGAAAGCGAACTTTGGAGTCCCCTACCCCTTTTGGTGCCAGTGCCAGTTCTTCAACCATCCTGACCTCTTCCCAACCCCTAACCACCTTGCCCCTAACCCTACTCTCCCTTGGTGCTGCCATACTAATAAATCTACCGTTATTGTTATTCGCAGTTTCATGTATCTCTGAAATACAGTTATTTTTTTTTATTTCTTTGGGTTAACTGACAAGATGAACACATTACATACTGTATATATATTATATATATATATATATATATATATATATATATATAATATATATATATATATATACATATATATATATATATATATATATATATATATATATATATATATATATGTGAACAGAAGGACCAACACAACGGCAAACATTTTCATTTATTTTTTGTACTTCAGACGTTTCGACAAATCTTTTGTCATCATCAGTGAATTAAGTCTTAAAACCTTAAAACAAAAGTAAAAAGTGAAAATTACATCAATACAATATTAAAACCATTACAATTAAAACCTTAAAGCAAAATGAAAATTGCATCAATACAAAATTAAAATCATTTAAATTTCATCACTATAAAAATTAAAATCAAATTAAATTACCTCAATAGGTAAATACACAATGTTTACATCCACCTCCATACTTGGCAAAGCCTAAGAGAACACTGGATGGTCAGAGGATTAGAAAGGATATGTCTATGAGAATCGGTTGGTTAGTTAGAAGAGCTGTAATTTGTAGGATGAGCTATTATTGTTAATGGAGGGTTTGTTTCTATAGATGTACAAAGATTCTAAAATTCGAAGTTCTGTGAGGTTATTGGATTTAGTTAGAATTTCAAACTGAGTTTTGTGAAGGGGATGGTTGTTTTCATTACTATGGTTTCTAATTGCGGATTGTGGAGGGCTACTGAGGGGACGGTTGGTACGGACTGACAAGCCCAAATGTTGAGAAAGGCGCACCTCCAGTTGAAGTTGAGTGCTGCCAATATACGCAGCCTTACAGCTGTCGCACGTGTATTTGTAAACAACATTGGGGCATACAGTTTTGGGGAATTCATCTTTGAACTTTAAAAAATTTGATAATTTAAGTGGGTTGACGAAGGCGAATCTAAAATTTATTTGGGGATAACTGCTCAAGTCTAGTTATCCCCAAATAAATTTTAGATTCGCCTTCGTCAACCCACTTAAATTATCAAATTTTTTAAAGTTCAAAGATGAATTCCCCAAAACTGTATGCCCCAATGTTGTTTACAAATACACGTGCGACAGCTGTAAGGCTGCGTATATTGGCAGCACTCAACTTCAACTGGAGGTGCGCCTTTCTCAACATTTGGGCTTGTCAGTCCGTACCAACCGTCCCCTCAGTAGCCCTCCACAATCCGCAATTAGAAACCATAGTAATGAAAACAACCATCCCATTCACAAAACTCAGTTTGAAATTCTAACTAAATCCAATAACCTCACAGAACTTCGAATTTTAGAATCTTTGTACATCTATAGAAACAAACCCTCCATTAACAATAATAGCTCATCCTATAAATTACAGCTCTTCTAACTAACCAACCGATTCTCATAGACATATCCTTTCTAATCCTCTGACCATCCAGTGTTCTCTTAGGCTTTGCCAAGTATGGAGGTGGATGTAAACATTGTGTATTTACCTATTGAGGTAATTTAATTTGATTTTAATTTTTATAGTGATGAAATTTAAATGATTTTAATTTTGTATTGATGCAATTTTCATTTTGCTTTAAGGTTTTAATTGTAATGGTTTTAATATTGTATTGATGTAATTTTCACTTTTTACTTTTGTTTTAACGTTTTAAGACTTAATTCACTGATGATGACAAAAGATTTGTCGAAACGTCTGAAGTACAAAAAATAAATGAAAATGTTTGCCGTTGTGTTGGTCCTTCTGTTCATCTGTAAGCTCCGTTTCCCTAAGGAGAAGTCAATAGCTTTGATATATATATATATATATATATATATATATATGAAAATTATTTATACATATATATATATATATATATATATATATACATTTTAACTGCAAACAACACACAGTATAATTAATGCAAAGAACGACGCTTGTGTAGAAGAGCGGCTGCACAAGATGAGGAGAGAGAACGAGCAAATGAAAAATGAGGCACCTCCCAGGAATCGAACCCGGGATCATCCAATTGCCGGTCGGATATGCTAACCACTGCACCAAGACCCCCGATTAGTCACAACTCGTAATTCTCCTCCTGAACATGTACGGCATGAGAAGGTGCCCCCTTAGGGCATTCGATTCCGCTCGTATGTAGGAGAATTACGAGTTGTGACTCATCGGGGACCTTGGTGCAGTGGTTAGCATATCCGACCGGCAATTGGATGATCCAGGGTTCGATTATAATACCTATTCTTGGCTTTCCTAAAGCAGTTATCTAAAAATGAAATAGAATAACATAATTTACTACCAATATTCATGATTTTGCATAACTCGGAATCTAAAAATTCAGGACTGACAGCTCTCAAATAGGTATTATAATAGTGTAACTGGAAAAGAATTTGAGCGTAAAAATATCCTTAGCCTACCTTACCATGTAAATTTTCAATATCTTCCGACTTTACTTAAAGCAATTGTATCAATATAGTCTTTAAGTATAATAATACTGTTAAATCACGCCTAATAAAGAATAGGCCAGATAATGTGGTTCGTTGTGTGTATTCGATCGGATGTACACAATGTGACTCAGTACAGGGTGATTCAAAAGTCAGGTTACATAGGGAAATACTGTATTATGTAATGATACAGGGGAATAGTCACATCACATGTTCGATATGGCCACCGTTAACGGCAATGCACTTGTGCAACCAGCTAGGAATATCACATCAATGCGCTCCTCCTTCGATAACATCTCATAACTCATTTACCTGCAAAGAAACAGAAAAGCCCTATGTAACCTGACTTTTGAATCACCCTGTATATATAGGGCAAACGAGTAAAACGTTAGATATTAGGGTAAATCAGCATAAATATGCGTGTTGAACAGCAAGTAATTCTAATGCATTGTTTAATCATATGTATAGATGTAATCATAGTATTAAGTGGGATAGTTCTAAAGCGCTCGTTAAAAACAGAGATATAACTGAAAGGAATATTCTAGAATGTGCATTTATCCATTTTAAAAATAATATCAATAACAGTACGTGAATGCGTAGAATTGACAATATCCTGTTAAAATACATTTTGCCTCTAATCAACTCTTGTTAATCATGTGCTAAACTTTTTGTTTTTCTGTCACGTTGTATATATTTTTGTCGTCTCGCCTTCTCCCTTCATTCCCTGACAACGTGTACTTCTGAATACACGAAAGGCCTTGGAATCATTTTTCTTTTTCCTTGTGGGTTTGCATCATATATATATATACAGGGTGGGCCAAAAGTCACCCGACAGTTGAAAGTAAACTATTAATGAATAACTGTCGGTTGACTTTTGGCCCACCCTATATATATAGGGTGAACCAAATGTAGGTGGACAGTAAATGATAACGTTTATTTTGAGAATACATATTTAATTTTTTTGTATACTATAATACAAAATAAAATTTAAATAAATTTAGTTATAATATTTAATATAATATAACACAAACACCATAGTTATAATGAACACCATAGTTATAATATAATATAACACAAACCGTATTCAACCTACTGTCCACCTACTTTTGGTTCACCGTGTATATATATATATATAATGTTCATATTTTAATATGGATTTGAATAATTTCTTCTGATTTAGATGGTGCAGAGTTGGGGCAATCGCCTTTCATTTATGATAGACACAGCCTTAGAATGCTCATACATTTTCCTGTGGTAAAACAAATATCAGATTACCACTCTGCAGTGTGGAATTTACCGCAGTCACGTCTTTCTTCATCCAACAATGCGTTCAGAACCACCCGCCCCCCTTTCTTTGCGTTTGGAAACGCGTTGTTCAGGGTGAACTTTTTGGGGGGGGGGGCTGAGGAAAAATGTAATTATGAAATCTTTGCGAGGGGAATTTGTGAAAGAATGAATAGGACAGAGGGACAAAGGATTATTTTTCTATTTTATCACGTCCTGATTAAAAAAAACGGAGATTTTCGTCGTTCTCAAATAAGAATTTAATTTGATACTAAATTTCTTTCGTTTGTTTGTGTATCAAGATTTTTTAATCAGACACTTTAACACTAGTTCCTGAAATCGACGTTTATTTCTACTAGCCATAATTATATATATATATATATTAACGGCAAACAACACCGTATAATTAATGTAAAGAACGACGCTTGTGTAGAAGAGCGTCCGCACAAGGTGAGGAGAGAGAACGAGCAAATGAAAAATGAGGCACCTCCCAGGAATCGAACCCGGGATCATCCAATTGCCGGTCGGATATGCTAACCACTGCACCAAGGTTCACGATCAGCGATCAGTCACAACTTGTAATTCTACTTAAGGGCGGAATCGAATGCCCTGAGGGGGCACCTTCTCATGCCGTGCATATATACATGTAGGAGAATTACGAGTTGTGACTGATCAGGGACCTTGGTGCAGTGGTTAGCATATCCGACCGGCAATTAGATGATCCCGGGTTCGGTTCCTGGGAGGTGCCTCATTTTTCATTTGCTTGTTCTCTCTCCTCACCTTGTGCGGACGCTCTTCTACACAAGCGTCGTTCTTTACATTAATTATACTGTGTGTTGTTTGCAGTTAAAATGTATATATGTAGAGCATGAGAAGGTGGCCCCCTCAGGGCATTCGATTCCGCTCGTATGTAAGAGAATTACGAGTTGTGACTAATCAGGGACCTTGGTGCAGTGGTTAGCAGATCTGACCAGCAATTGGATGATTCCGGGTTCGATTCCTGGGAGGTGCCTCATTTTTCATTTGTTCGTTCTCTCTTCATCTTGTGCGGACGCTCTTCTGCACAACCGTCGTTCTTTACATATATATATATATATATATATATATATATATATATATATTTATATATATATTTATTATGAGGTCGTTATACGGTTCACAACAATGCTTTGTAAAATTTGTTACAGTATTTCACGATCCAAGTACGTAGCAAATGGCGCCAATTTAAAAACCACAATAAGCCTCTCTTAATGAGGTCGATATGATCCTCCGAGACCTCTGTGCAAGCAAATCCAAGAGTTCAATTCGTCACATTACTCTGGAGACACCTGCAGAAGCTCGTTCCCATCGCACTATCGTTAAAAGATTCTTTCAGGTACTAGAGGACGACACCAGACGGACGCTTTTTGGATACCAAGGACCAATTCGATTCGTAATGCTTGGAACACATGCACAGTTGGATAAAACATTTCTACGAAATCATAATAACAAGCACCAAGAACACCCATTAGGAAAGCCACTAGAAACAACCATTCGGAGAACCAGCATGAAAGGACAAGTCAATTAGAGGTCCATTCAAAATTCACTTTCCTTCGTCCAAGTTTTCTCGCCTAAGTAGCCAGTTATTCTCCATTTTTAAAGCGTGAAACAGAAGCATTTGAGTTCGCTCCTCAGTGACTCAATCCTGTTAGGAGAAATTTACTTCCTTCCCCAAATATAGGGCCTCATTTTTGTGTCACATATCACTATTTTTACAGTATTTTGAATAATAGCATTAAATATTATTGTGCAATTAAGTATTAATGTAAATGATTGTTAATCTATTTGTTGGTTTCAATTGCTATTTAATAAATCAATAAAAGCCGGCCGTATCATTTATCCAGAGAGAGTAATTACTTATTCAAAGCCCAAATCCAGCCTAACCTCATATATGCAAAAAATTGTATAAGTAATGCAGAGTAACAAATACTGTATATATACAGTATACATATATGATTGTATGTATAAGAAGGAGATTGTAAACACCAATCGACCAGGGAAGTACTCCATGGAGGGGGACGTTAGGCAGGAGACTACGAGTGCGGGAACTACCGTTTTTCCTATCATTGTCCTCCTTAGCTGATCTTTTTCCGTGTTTCATGTACCATGTGGGCAGTCCAGCATACTCTCAAACACACTTCTCCCTCTATTCCTCACTACACAAACATGCATATACACAGTCTTTTAAAACTTAAGAAAAAAATATAGTATCGATTTTAAGAGACGCGGTGTCTCCTGGGGAGGGGACCATAAATGTCCCCGCTTCTGACTCGCCTGTTGCCCGTACCGGAAACGTAAACACAGGCAGTGGGGCTATTTCTTCTACCACCTATTCGAGATATCCTGGCCCTCTATCCGATTTATTTTTCATAAATTTCTGCAAAGTTCGTGGCCTTTCCTCTAATTTCCAATCTGTTGAACACCACCTGTCCTCCTTTAAACATCACCTTTACCTTCTCACTGAAACTTAGATGTCTGAGACGACTGACAGCAACCCTTTTTCTGTACCCTCCTACTTTCTCTATACTCATTTTCGTTCCAAATGTGGATGTTGCCTATATGAACGCAACAACATAACTTTCTGTCGTATTCCCAAACTAGAATCTTCCAAACTCTGCACCCTCAAACTAAATACATCTGCGCTATCTACCTTTTTCTCTTTGACTACCTCACTTCCAAAGTTGAATATATTCTATCGCACTTTCCTTTCTTTGAAATCTCCATTTTAGGTGATTTCAATGTTCACCGAACCGTCCTTTGGCTTTCTTCCCACTTTATTAACATCTTTGGTGAAGTAGCTTATAATTTCACTATCCTGAATGACCTAGAGAAGATTGTACAACATTTTACTCATATCTCCGATCGTCTTACAGGTAGGCCCAACATTGTGGGTTTATTCTAACAACTCATCCTTCTTATTCTCTCAAAAAATTTTCTCTGTTGGGTTCCTCCAACCTCAGTCTTATACCTGTTTCCTATCGCAGCCTTTGACACTTTGTCGCCGCTGATTGGGATGACTTAGGCAGTACTTCTTTGATTTCCATGGAAAGAACACTACTTCTGTGGCCGGGAACCATCTGGGTCGCTGAGAGCATCAAGGACGTAATTCCCTCTGGTATGGAAGTGTACATTCCAGAGTCTTTTCCTTCTACTAATGCAAAAAGCCTTGGTTTTACTTTGCTTCTCCTAAATACTATCTGCAACAGAATGGAGGCTTTCAAAAGGTACTCTCGCCATCCAACTCCAGACTCTCATTCTGCTTATATTTCTGGCCGGAATCGTGCAAAATCTGTTCTTCGACTCCCTACAAATTCATTGATCAGACAAAAATGTGAAAAACTATCCAATTCTAATTCTCGCTCTTTCTGGTATCTAACTAAAAACCTCTCCAACAACTTTAATTCTTCTTTCCCTTCTCTTTTCCATTCCAACTGTTCAGTTCGTCTCTTCTCCCGATAAAGCTAAACTCTTCGCTCAAATTTCGCTTACAATTCAACCCTGGATGATTTGGGTGCTGTTCCTCCATCTCCTCCCCATCTGATTTTATTATGTCTGAAATTAGAATCTCTTCTAAAGATGATTTTTCTGCTCTATCTGGGCTCAACTCTAGGAAGGCGTAAGGTCCTGATGGTGTACCTCTTGTTGTTCTCAAGAACTGTGCTTCTGTGCTGACACCCTGCCGAGCCAAACTCTTTCTTCTTTGTCTTTCATTTGGTACTTTTCCATCCTGCTGGAAGTGCGCTTTCATTCAGGTTGTCCCAAAGAAGGGTGATCTCTCTCAACCCTCCAACTATCATCCAATTGCTTTGATTTCTTGTCTTTCGAAAGATTTTTAATCAAAATTTAATAGAAAGACTCTGAAACAGTTCTCTTTTCACAGTCTTCTTCAAAAATCGTCAATATGGGTACCGGAAGGAACAATCTACTGGCGATCTTCTTGCATAGCTCTCTGACTGTTGATCTTTCTCCTTTCGGGATTTTGATGAAACTTTTGTTATTGTACTAGACATATCAAAATTTTTGATAGAGTGTGGTACAAATCCTTAATTTCGAAACTGCCCTCCTTCGGTTCCTATCCCTCTATCTGTGCCTTGATCTCCAATTTCTTTTCGGGCCGATCTATAGCTGCGGTTGTAGATGGCCACTGTTCTTCTCCTAAAGCTATTAATAGAGGTGTTCCTGAGGTCACCCGCTCTTTTCCTTTTTCTCGTGATCTATTAAATCTCATTTCCTGTCCTATCCATTCCTTTACCGATGATTCCACTCTTCTCCACCCACTTCACAAAGCGTCCCTCTTAACAGTCAATCCATGCTTCGCTAGGACGGCTATGGTGCATTTGACATCTGATCTTTCTACTATCTCTCATTGAGGCAGAAAAAACCTTGTGGCTTTCAATGCCTCAGAAACTCAGTTCTTTCATCTGTCTACTCGTCACAATCTTCCACACGACTATCCCTCCGCAATTTCATCAACCCCACGCAATTGCTGTCTCTATGCAGGGGTCTTGTTCGCCCCTGTATGGAGTACGCTTCTCTTGAGTGGGGTTGTTCAACCCACACAACATTACTTGACCGGGTGGAATCAAAGGCTTTTCGTCTCATCAATTCCTCACCTCTTACTTACTGTCTTCCATCCCTCTCTACTCGCCGCAATGTTGTCTCATTCTCTTTTTGCTATCACTATTATAACGGACACTGTTCTTTTGAACTCTCTAACTGTATGCCTCCACCTTCAAGGAGAGCACGCAGTACCAGACTTTCTACATATTCTCATTCCTTTTCTGTCGAACTCTCTAACGGAAGGGTTAATCGGTATTTTCAGTCTTTCATCTACTGAACCGGTGAATCCTGGAACAATTCTCCTCAATCCATCTTCCCCCTTGTCTCTGCCCTCCAATCTTTCGAACGCAGAGTGTCCAGGCACCTGGAAACCCTGGACCTTGATTTTGACTCTCTTCTTACTCTATGAGTAGGGGGAGGACATTTTTGCTGGCATTCGTTCGCCTTTGGCTCCTCCTTCTTGCATAAAAACTTTCACGGCGGTAGACCCAAGTTGAAACTCTTGGCATTCAAAGAGTTGGCAGATACATACACATGACAGACATCCAATTACAGAAAACACGCTCGGACTCTCGCCTACCTTGTTAATAGACTAGATCATTGCTTTATAGACCAGCATAATATTATCAGACATGGAGTAATAGTAATAAGTAATAGTAATAGTAATAGACTATTACATAATTTTTCAAGTAATAGTAATAATAATAGATCATAATTTTATAGCTGTAATAGTAATAGTAGGGCGGGTCGTACTCAGGTGACAACATGAATCTGAAGGAAATCCTACCATCAGGGGTGTCTAAATTATGTATGTTTACATGGGGAATTCAAATATGAGCTTCTTTTTTGGATAGGATAACTCTAACCTACATCATTTTGTATTTCTAAATTGCCAATTTTACCCTTTTGAACCCCTTTATAATATATTAAAAGATATAAGGTAAATCATTTATATTGACAGGCCAAATCAACTTTACATATATTTATTAATAGGTGAACTGCATGTATATCACTGGATATAATTACAAAGATCATTCTCCTGACATCTTGAACTTTGCCAGGTTGTACAAATCCTGCTTTGACTCAGACTTGGACATCAGCTTCCTGCTGGTCTCCTGAGCCCTGATCCCTCCATCCCTCTTTTCCTGTGAGAAGTACTTAGCAGAAGCCTCAGTCACCATTTTAACAACCCTCTCAATGTTTTGTGTGTGGCAAGGCCAGTTGCGCACCTCCATGGGGGTGTTGATGAAGTTTTTCACCTCTGAGGTGCTTAGAGAGCAGGTGAGAGGTGGCTCTGACACACCTTCTGACCAGCTGATCAAGTCACCGATGCTGGAAGCATCACAATTGATGTCAGGTGTCCTTCTGCTCCTAACAGAGGAGTCCCCCAGCTGAGTGTCCGGGTCCCCCTCCCCTGATGGCCAGGATTCTCTCCACCCCTTCAATCCTCTCCTTCTGATCCTCAGAGCAGAGTAGTGTTTGGAGGATGACTTCACTGTGGGCATACCAAGCAGATCTTCTCACAGTTGGCATCACAATATCCAGCACCTCCTTTCTCTGGGACTTGAGGCAGTCCAGCTGAAAGAGGATGTGCCTAGGCCCTTCGATCCAGGAGTGCTTGACCTTCACGTTGAACCAACATGGGTAATACACTCCAATGATGAATTCCACAATGAATTGCAGAATCTTCAGGTTCTTTCCTTTAAGTCCGTGCTTTGACACCCAGAGCCTGAGAAGTCTGTTCGCTGTGGTGAGCCAGCGGCTGTGGTTTACTGGTCCTATCTCTAACAGAGCCAGCCCTGCAGGAAGTACTCCATCCCTGACTGCACAGACAATTTTATAGCCATAGTATTGATCAGTTGAGAGATCTTGAATGACCTTGTCAGGAAGCTTGATCAGTGGAGGGCCAACAGAGATTCGGGTGAAGTTTGGATTGATATCAAAGTCTGTAGCAGAATCAAGGAGCTTTCCTATTGGCCCGGATAATTTTTTGTCTGACAGAGTAGGGCCATCAAGGTCAACAATGAGATGGCGCAGGGGAAGTTCAACAGTGTGCAGGTTGCACACCAACCAGACCAGCTTCTCCCCAGGTGCAGCTCCAGCTTCCGCATTACTCCAGCTTTCACACCAGTGTTGACATTTGTTGAGTCTCCTCCACTGGCCAACAAGGTCTTATCATAACCCCTCTCTTTCAGCCAGGCAAACAGGACCTTAGCAATCTTCTCCGCATGTGACTCCTCTTTAGTTGCTTTCTCTGGGGTAAAGTGGAACAGATAGTAGCTGCCAGGCTCACTAACAACACTATAGTGTTCTTCCTTGATCTTTGCGGGAAAAGATTGGTCACTGCTCTCAGCTTCCATCATCACATTGGTCAGGTCAATCCGCCCATCAAAGAGGATGCAAGAGATCCCCCCCTCCTCCCTGCACTTCTTCTCGAACTGTTCCCCCAGCTCTCTCATCAACTTCTCCTGTGCTCTCTTGACCTTGCTCTTATCAATCACTTTACTTGTATTGTCTTCTGTGATGATTCCTGCGTCAATCAGAGCTGCTGTTGCTATCGCTGCAGTTGCCCTCAGCCCTATGCCATACCTTACACTAGCAAGGGCAATGTTTTGAATCTCATCATAGTTTTCTGTACTTCAAATATTTCACAAAACGTTTTAGAATGTTCTGAAACGTTACATTCTAGCCTCTGAGAAAGGTGGCTCAGAAAATGGCCTTATGCGCGCCAGAAAACCGTCAAAATATTTCATATACCAAACTGTATGATAATTACAATTAAGTGGAATGGCACACCTTTTTATTTGAGTATTTAAATATTATTATTATTATATGAATTACATTATATGTGTTTATATGAATTAGTTAGAACAATGCTCTATGAGAGATAACGTGAGCAGCCATGATAGAAAACGTGAGAAGACATATTCTGGGGTAACTACAATAGTAAAATAATCAACAATTTAATAATAATCAACTGCAAAATGATGTAGGTTAGGGTTATCAGAATTAAATATTTTCTTCAGAATTGGGTTCTATACACCAAAATATGTCATTTGAACACCCCTCTCCATTGATTTAAAAAAAATGCATAGTATGACCCGCCCTATAAGTAATAGTAATATAAGGCAAATTAATAAATAACACTAGGCAACAAAGATTTTGTTACAGAAGACCAAATAGGTGCTCCTAGCTAATTTTGGTATGCTGATTTCAAATCTATAATTAGATTTTTTCTATCACGTCTAGATTTTGTGTAAAATGCAAATCACTTTTAGTAAAATTTTCTACCACGTCCAGATTTTGGTTTTAATCGGCTTAATGCCAGTAATATGAAACTTGCTTTTCAAGGTTAAAGCAATTTTTTTTGCCAACTATATACAAATTCGAACAATTCTGATAAATAAAATTTATCCCGAGTTGGCAACACTGAGTCAAGAGCATAGTAACGGGCAATGGCCCAACGGTCAGTCGCTACGTGACAGTCAAGCAGAACGGTTGTTGAAGCTCTCTGCTGATGAGCAAGTGACAGGTTGTGGTGACTTGTGTGTTTTTATAGCATTTGTTTTGTACTACGGTGTGTATTTCTTTTTATTTTGCACATCGTAATAATTACTTTCTACGTTTTTCAGATATTGTATGGTAATTCAAAATGGCATCAAATAGACGTGCTTGTGTAAATCACCCAGACAACTTCTGCTTTGTCTGTGGACAATATACACCTAAGCCACAACGTAGAAACATAACAACAAAGATTAAACTTGCCTACAAGTGTTATTTTGACTGTAAGTTAGGAGACCAACAGAGGGACTGGGCACCACATATTTGCTGTGCACAGTGCAATGCAATGTTAATAGCTTGGATGAATGGTAAAAGAAAAGCTATGCCGTTCTCAGTCCCCATGGTTTGGCGTGAGCCGAAAAATCACTTCAATGATTGTTATTTTTGTTTGACAAAGATTGCTGGTTTCACAAAGAAAAACAAATCAAAGATCACGTACCCAAACTGCGAATCAGCAATGAAACCAGTACCACATGATGAAACAAATCCACCACCAGTTCCACCAGCAACGATAACAGACAGCAGTTCATCTGAAGATTCTGCTAGTGATATAGAAACAGGGAAAGATGGCATATATGTTCCAGATGCAAATATTTCCCCACATTTGTTAAGTCAAGCGGAGTTAAATGACTTAGTGCGTGATTTGGAATTACCAAAAGAAAAGGCAGAGTTGCTTGGTTCAAGACTTCAAGAATTTAATCTTCTCCAACCAATCATCAAAGTTTCCCATTTCCGCCATTGCCATTTGCAGTTTTCATCATTTTACTTACAGGAAGAAAACGTTTGTTTCTGCCACGATATCAGTGGTCTGATGCAAGGGATTGGCTGTCGCTATGATCCAAAAGAATGGAGACTGTTCATTGACTCTAGTAAAGCTAGCCTTAAAGCTGTATTACTGCACAATGGCAATGAAAAACCTTCAATACCTGTAGCACAGTGTCATCCACGACTCATCGTTTCCATCTAACCTAAATGAGAATGAACTAGGAGCATGGACATCTTTCGTTGAAGTTGTCAAAAATTTTCTTGGAAACCACAAAGCTGAAAACCACCGTAAACTCGTAGAAAACATGCTTAAATCTTATGAAATAATGGGATGCAGAATGTCTTTGAAAATTCATTTTTTACATTCTCATCTTGACTTCTTCCCGGCCAACCTTGGGGCTGTAAGTGACGAGCATGGTGAGCGCTTCCACCAACAAATCTCAGTTATGGAAAACAGATACCAAGGTAATTTCAACCCAAATATGATGGGAGATTATTGTTGGTTCCTGCAGAAGGAGAGCTCGTCATCCTACAAGCGACAAAGGAAGAGGACACACCAAAGTTTCACTTAAGAACAGGAATTTGCCTTTCAGTAGTAACAACAAAATACTAACGCGCTTTGGGTGGATGGTTGGGCGCAGGGGTGGTAACTCCACCAGTGGAATTCCGCTGTCTGTCTTAAGCCAGAATAAAGGAGGAAAGACATCCCTGTTCACTAATTATTTAAGTATGCTTAACATAAAACGTGGCACGGAAAAGTAGCTTAGACGGCTTTCGTAATAGAAGCGGGTGAGAAAAAAATGAAAAATAGGGGTTTTCGGTTACACAAAATCTGGACGTGATAGAGAAATTTTGATATCAGATCTGAAATCAGCATCACCGCTTTAGTAGGAATCAGTAGTTCACGTGTCTGTAACAAAAAAAAAGTTGAAATTTGTTGCCTAGTGTAATTAATAGTCTATTACTTTTCTATTACAGTGGCAATGGACATATTGTGTGAACAAAGAACTTAAAAAATGAACTAAATCTACATTAAACTAAAATAAACATGTATATGAACTAATATTGTGGCCAATTTTTCCTTCAATAAAGTAAAATTTATCAAAACCTACAGTTTCTGAAATTGTAATGATTTGGTTGAAACAAATATTTGTTAACACACTGCTTCTAATTGCATTTAAATAGAAATAAAGATCCTTTTCAAATGAGTGAAGTACCCCACATAGAAAAGTAATATTAACAGTAATAGTAATAGTAAGATAAAAAATAAAGTAATAGTAATATTAATAGTAAGATGAAAAATAAAGTAATAGTAATATTAATAGTAAGATGAAAAATAAAGTAATAGTAATATTAATATTAATAGTAAGATGAAAAATAAAGTAATAGTAACAGTAACAGAAGAAATAAAAAATACAGTAATAGTAATATTAATAGTAATAGAAACCCAGTAATAGACCCCATGTCTGAATATTATGTAGGTAATTCCTATGCTTTATGTAGTTAATTCCTATGCGAAGGACTCAATATATGATAAATCTTCGGTGTTGGGGCTTTGGCATGTTAAGGAGAAATGATGCAACGACAAAATGCTGATTTCTTGTACATAATGAATAAGTAAAAGAAAATTTTTAAATCAATGCATGATGTAAATTAGATTAGTAGTTTAATATTCACGCTATCCTTTACTTTCCGCTGTCTTCTAATGCGTAACTGAGTATACGAGATAAGTGTACGCATAGTGTGAGAGAACGCTGAAGTTATTCTTTTCATTATAATTTTTCTTACTTTATTATAAATTTTCGGATCAATGAAAGAAAGCCACCCCCAAACGGGTCGGGGTGGCTTTCTTTCATTGACACAATTCGGGGGTGGCTTTCTTTCATTGATCTGTAAGTTATTTTGGTAGGGAGGTTATTTAGGTTAGGTTAGGTTAAATTGTGATATTTTAGTTAGTTTAAATGAAAATATCATGACAACCTAACCAATCATCAAGGGATACAGTAATAAATAATAAACAACTCCTCATGAAGGTATTTTTACTTGCATTCTTTATTTTAGTGATTTTTTGAGGGGGTATTGTTTATTTGATAATTTTTTAGGGTGGCATTGTTTAGTAGAAACTTTTGGGGGTGGCTTTCTTTCATTGATCCAAATTTTCTTTCGCTACTATTATCCATCAGTAGTGGCTGGCGGAGGAGGGAGTTTTGTCTGTCCTATACTTTACTATTACTACTCTTCCCGTGTGAAAGCTTTACACGCCCATAATTGTAAGCATGGTATAAATTTTAAGTTTTCAGAGTTGATCTTAGGGTCTTTATTAGCCTGTAACTCTTTAGGTCTGTAACTAATATGGCGAGACCACTGAAAGAAAATACTCGTACTGAAGAAAGAAGCAAATCTGTGATTTTTAACCTAAACTGTAAGACCATAAATTGGGAAGAAATCAGATCCCATATGGCAAAAATAGAGAGAAGAGGAAGATGCGGTGAAAACAATAAAAGATATCCCAAAATACTTTTATAGCTTCGCTCAAAGAAAAACAAAACTGCGGACCACTATCGCACCCTTATGGAAAGAAAATAATGAGCTACCCTAACAGATGATCTAAAATAAATATCCGAAATACTGAGAGCTCCCCAAACAAACAGAGTACCCCAAACAGAGCCAAAGCAGTACCTGGCAGAAATATTGTTTTTGAAGAGGAATTAAATGGAGAATGTATAACTGATTTTGAATTTATGGCAGAAGATATACCGAAAGTTATAGAGCAAATGAAATCGCATTCAGCTGCAGGCCTGGCCAAATGGAATGTTTTGTTGTTTAAAAAGTGTAAGAACAATATAATATAGCTACAGCCTCAGCCTACACCCCTTTATTGGATATGGAGAAGATCCCTGGACACGTAGCGAAATACGGGCATACTAAAAAGAGAGAATATTGTTCCTCTCTGTAAAGCGGGGTACCTTATAGGTTTCAAGTGAACAATTATAGACCGGTGTCACTGACATCACATCTCGCAAAAATATTTGAAAGAATAGTCAGGGAGAAAATATATAACTTTTTGGTGACACAGGAAAGATTCAGTGTGAACTTGGAAGATCGTGCCTGTCACAACTAATAAAGCACTGTAACTATATCATAGATGCACTTGAGAACAATGATAACTAATACAAGGACTTTAAAAACGCATTTGATAATTGTAATCATGACATAATCGCACATAAAATGAAACACATGGGAATAACAGGCAAAGTGAGAAAATGGATCTGCAACTTTCTCAGGGAACGGCAGCAAACCGTAAAATTCCAAGGTATATCAGCATCAGAATCGGAACTACGTAGCTCAATTCCACAGAGAGCAGTATAAGCCCCACTTCTATTCTTTATCCTGATGACAGACATCGACAATAAAGTAAACAACAACAGTATAGTGACATCCTTTGCTGACGATACAAAACTCAGCAGAAAAATGGGCAATGCAGAAAAAGTGGTAGTCCAACAGAGGGACACAAACAGAATATACAAATGAACAGAAGAAAATAACAGGATAGCAATAAACAAAGCAAAATGAGTTACGGGACAGCTACTGAGAACCTTCAGAAGAAGGGACAAAAAGGTAATGATTCTCCTGCTGAAAACACTGATCATGCCAAAATTTTAATACTGCTCAGTCTTGACGTCCACATATAAAACAGAAAAATGAATAAACTAGAAGAAGTCCAGAGGAATTTCAAAGCCAAGACTGATGGCTGCGAAGTACTTGAAGAGACTACGTACAGTAAATGAAGTTTGTATTCGATGGAAAGTAGAAGAGAAAGTGGAAAATGATCGAAAACTTGGTACCTAACCTTAAACTGAACCTAATTAACATTCAAACAACATTTGAAAATAGGAAAGGTAGGAGGTATTGTTCCTAAACGAAAGGCCCGCCAAAGGACACCCTCAACACTGAAGGAAAATAGCTTCGTTGTCAGGGGGCCAAGACTTTTTAATTAGTTTCCAAAGGACCTCAGAAACGTCACAGGGGTCAAAGTTAAAATCCTCAAAAGTAGACTAGATGCCTAGTTCAGGACAGTACCAAATGAACCGGGTGTGCCTGGCTATTTGCGATGGAGATCTCAAGAAAGCAACTTGCTCCTCCACCAGGCCAGGCCTAGAGCTGGGGTCACCAGCTTGACCTTCGTGTGAAGAGAGACCGACGCACGAAACTTTTACCAGGTCTACCTGGTATATATATATATATATATATATATATATATATACACACACTATCTCTCTCTCTCTCACTCTCTCTCTCTCTCCATTATCGCTCATGGAACACTCATTTAATACTAATTTTTGCATTCTGCTCTAATCTTATTATATTTACAGAACGTTTTTGCTTTCAATGGCGGAACATTAGCACGTTTAATAAGCGTTTTTATTTCTCTGTTATTAATTTTTAAAGCTTCTTCATAATGAAATTCCTTTTTAAAAAAAATTATTTTTAATTAGTACAATTAAAATTGTTATCGGTTCCAGAATCAGGTACGGAAAACTGGTTTCTGCTTTTCAGGCAAAGGAAAAAGTTTAAATCGCCTATTTTTTGTTTAAGTTTTTAATAGGGAATTTTGCTCCGATTCTTATAATGAACATTGCTTTAAAGGGAAAGCGCATGTAACCATGATCACACACACACACACACGTGTGTGTGTGTGTGTGGTGTGTGTGTGTGTGTGCATCTCCGCATAACCGAGGTACCGGTTTTTTCAAATTCATATATCATTTGGTAACCTTTGGTTTGCTTCCTTCCGAATTATTCATTCTGACGAAGGTCAAGCTTTCCAATCCACATTAGGCCTACAGTTTAACGTGGAACCCGAACCACGCCCCACAAGCAGCCCAGCGTCGTCACCAGTGGTTCACCCAGGGTACCCATTTAGCTACCAACCACTTTCTTCATTGTGTGGAAGGATGAACAGCTGGGTTTTGTTGTGCGCCGCCTGCCATCACCGGATCTCGATCCCGGAGTCGATGGATTCGCAGTCAGTGACGCTAACCACTACATCACCGAGGCGCATCTAAAAACCTAATTAATCAAACCTAATTTATCCTAACCTACAATAATATTAGTGCCATCGAACCGAGAAGGGCATGATAACTGTCCAATTATTATAAGAAATAAAAAGTGAAAACCGAGAAATGATTGCAACACAAATGTTTTGCGCCAAAATGTTCCGAAATGAAATGTGAACATGTTCGAAGTCCACCGAAATCATAGGAGGAGATTTTAGACACCAATCGACCAGAGAAGTACTCCCGGGGGAACGTTAGTCAGGACACGGAGTGCTAGAATTCCCGTCTCTCCTGTCACTGTTCTCCTTAGCTGATCTTTTTCCGTGTCTCATCTACCTTGTGAGCAGTCCGGCATGCTCTCAAACACACATTTCTCCCTCTATTCCTCACTAGACGTACATGCATCTTACACACTACACAATTTTTTTTTTTAAAAAGGCATCGCTTTTAAGAGACTTGATTTTAGCTATCTCCTTCTATTGGGCTGGGGTCACTTTTTTGGGCGCTAGCCATTGGCCCCTCTTTCCTGCATAGAAAAATTGACGCAAGCTTCTCTAATATCTTTATAGTACTCTTAAATCTTTTAGTAAACTTCACTTGGCACATTATACGCTGAACTTAATACCATAATGTTAAGCACTCAGAATATGCTTCACAGTGGCACCAGCTAACACTTGTTCGAGCATATCTGACAGTCCTGTTTCTTGCATGACGTATGCAATACATCCACGGAAACTCATCTGCGCATGAAACCCTCCAAGTAGGACGACCATGGTTTTTAGAGTACTTCCTGAAGGCTCGGTGCCGATTATTGTTACATCTTTCCAGTACAGTGGCTGGTCAAATGTAACTACCAGTGTTATCTTCTGCTTACTAGCTTCGCTGCTGACATAGAGCAAAGCTGACTACACACATGACAAATCACTTGGGTTATGGTCATTCAGTGGTGACGCCCTGCATCCACTGAATACATCTGTTCTGACCAACATGGGCAAGTCTGTTGGAAAAGCCACGACGAATACCACAAGATGTCTGTGTTCTTAGCACTATCCTCCGATACAAGTGAATGCAATGCTCTGTGTGAAATCTCAATATTCTGAGTTCTTTCTAGAAATGGAAGGCTATGGATCCTACTCGTTTTAATTCTGAGGAAACTTCTAGTCTAGGAATATTTAGAGCTCTCCTCTCCAGTGTTTGTGACAGAGCAGCAGTGATTCCCATCCAATGAAAGGTACCACGGCCATTAATAGTACAATTATCGTGATCAACGTTGTCCGCAATGTAATACATAATTCCGTTCGGCGAAATTTCTTTTATGTCCTGTCCTTCACAGACAGCAGCGCACCTTTCAGACTTGAGCACTTCGTTAAAACTGGAACATAAACCGACTTCTTGAGGAAACGTGAGGCAAATTGCTGGTGTAAGTGAATGGCGAAGCCTATTTGCCTTGGTGTCTTTACTACACACGGTCTGGCAGCCCGCATGATAGCCTAGCCGATACTATATATCATGAATTCCACGCGAGTCGTGAAAATAAAGCTATTTTTAAAAGTTCGAAAAATCTTGTCAACTTATCATTCCACTGAGAAGTCGATTCTTCACGTTTGTCAAGAATAAAGGCTAGTTTGCATAAGATATTTATATGTTGTTCTGTCTTGTTACGGAATTACTAGAAAGGTAGTTCTGCCGCACCCCACACAAGTCATTCCTTCACGATAATTGACTAGCCCAAGCTTAAATAGCCTTCCCTAGACAAAATATATACACACAACTATAATTAACCATACTCGGCCTTTGTTTGCTTTTTTGCACCAAACAAAATCACAAGAAACTGCCAATTTGAAGATACCCCACAAATACTGCACTGTGTTAAAACATTTTTCAGAGAGAAGTACTGTAATTCTATCGCATACATTGTTTCATAATCTAGAAAAAAATGTATTAACAATACCTTCCTTTTTCTAGTAAACAGAAAAACGATTCGTTTTTCTGTTTCCACCCGAGGAGGATGCCAGTGGGCATCGAAACTGTTGTGGAAATAAACTCTGTCTATTAGAGTTGGTTTTTATTTTCATATCTTCCTTTTTCTATTCGGTAGTAAAGGTAGGGAGATTTAGGAAATAACTATTAAATAACTACTGCCAACATTTTCTAATAATAGTATAGCATGGCCAGAAAATGACCAAAACGGGTTGTGCTGTGTAATTCCCTCAGGGAGGAATTCGTGCTAGGACCAGATAAGAATTTTCAACCGAAATGATGCAGAAAAAAGTAATCGAAGTGAAAGGGATACAAAATCAGAACAAACATTTATTAAGAGTTCGTCAAGTGCGTGGTATTTGTCTTTCGGAGTATTTACAACTTTCATTTCATTTTCCAATATTTTCCCCACTGCTTCTATAACGTTGATCCGCTCCTGTTCAGCATCTACCTGTTTCGGAAGTTTATAGTACTCTTCAGGGATGGATGTCGTTGTCTCGAAAAGTAATCACGTCCAGTTTGCCACTTACGTGCGCTTTAATGACACAGTCGCCATACTACTCGCAAAGAATCTGCTTGAGGCGCTTTACAGTGTAAGGTTCCACATAAGATCTCCCAAATAGCTTCTTCATCTTATCAGATACGTTTCGCACAGTCATTGCTCGTCGTTTTTTTTTCTTCAAAAACCTTTGTGGCTTGTTTAAGGGCTTCCAAACGAATTTCTTCAAGTGCTCTTTCCGTTCAGTGTCTTTCAATGGAATTAAAGCTATCACTCGCCGGTGTAGAATATCGTTTGTGAACTTGCTTTCCAATGCGAAAGTTTGTTGAGCGAGTCATGTGGTAAAGTGTATCGGCAGCAAGTAAATTGCCAAATGACGCTCATAACCCACTAGTCATTTCGCTCACGACACACCTGAGTAATAGTAAATTGAAAATCATGTGTTCGCATTTTAAGTCCTTCAGTGATTACACCGCTATGTTAAGTGCCAAATGAATCAATCATTCTGTCCACAAAATAAATAAGCATTCCGAGAGCCAAAACTGGTACTCACAAACCAAAGTGTTCTTGATAATTCAAGGTTATTCGTAACTGGGCTATTTTTAGTCTTTACGTGATGGTTAATGCGCCTTTTATCACAGTAGTCTCGTCTGCATAATACATAGATTTTACTACCTGGTACAGCATTCAAACTATCAACCCGCTGAAGAGCAGCAGCATTTGCACCATCGGCCCCTTTTGCCTTAAAATGACTGCCTTGTCGGTTGCACCGATAGATTCCTCGCGTATGAGGCAGTAGGATCCCATTTCAAGGCAACGTTAGTAGTATCCCCGCGCCTTGGGAGACAGACATGGATCATTTTGAAAATCCCCCCTCACTCTCCTTCATGACGGTCTCTCCTTTATAAGGTGTCTTTCATGGTTTTTCAAGAGGGGAAAAAATTAAATTTTAAAAATTAAAAAAATTAAAAAGGGTTCACTCACACCTTCCTTCAAAAAAAAAATCCTTATCAACTTTCACGGTCTTTCGAAACAAGCAAACATTCGAGCACTTCTTACGCAGCGTTCCGTCGTGTTTGTGGACCCGCTAGTTTTATCTTTCTGGAAGTGTTCGCGCAGAAAATCCATTTCTGGAGCACCAGGCTTCTGCTGAGATATATATATATACACACACTAATAAATGTAACCAACATATATATTTCGTATATAAGAACAAAGATTTCTTTAACGCCATCCGTGATCAGTGTCCGTTTAATATATTAATAGCAATACCACACAAAATAAAACTAGAATAAATACAGTTAACTCATAAACAAATTTTGCATTGTTCTAATATTTGTATTACGAAATAGATCCAGAAACTATTAACAAAATTAATTTTAATAATATCTATCTAATCTAAGGGGAGTCTAATATATTTCAATCTAATCGTATAGTAGCGTGGTAACAATCATCACAAATATCAAATATTATCATAGTTAATTATATATATATATATATATATATATATATATATACATCCCTTTTAAAAACACTAGGATGAATGCGAACACATTCATTTTATATTTCATAATTTCAAATATGGATATCTTTCTTCACAGTTCATCTAGTTAACCTATGACGGTTGTTCTAAGCTATGCATGAAAATATATTTTTCATAACTCAGCCAAGTAATGCATATTCGGATAGATTCAAATACTGAATCATCATTTCCATCTCTAAACATCCATTTAAGCATTATTATCATTATCACTATTATTATTTATGTACAAGATTATTTAACTTAATCATTTGATTTCTGCAAATCAGTGGGTATCTCAATCTTTTAACGTAGCATGACGTGTACATTATACTGTTTAATCATGTTATTTCATTTCCTATATGCCTCTTAAGTTTATCAACATTATCATACACACACACACACACACACACACAAACACACGCACACAAATATATATATATATATATATATATATATTATATATATATATATATATATGTGTGTGTGTGTGTGTGTATATATATATAAGCAGATAGAAAGTTTGTCCCGAAAATCAACTTTCTTAATATTTCCTATTAATAGAAAACGAGTAGTGAGTTTTTCAGGGCATAACTCTAGTATTTAACCCCGTAGCAAAGATTGTTGACTAAAAAATAGTCCTAAATCCACTATTCTAAATCCACGTATTCTCTGTGATATATATATATACATATACATGTGTATATACTGTATATACAGTATATACAGTATATATGACTTCTTTCTTATGTATGTGCTCGATTTCTGCCCATAGGAGGAAACTGTATTATTATTATTATTAGTAGTAGTAGTTGTTGTAGTAGTAGTAGTAGCAGTAGCAGTACTACACAGTAATTTAAAACTTATCTTCATTTCTACATATGTCTAGGTAAGCATTCACCACATAGATGTTGGTATGTAATATACCTGAAACAACCAAATGTGCCGAAAGGTTGTCTGATGCATGAGCGTGCAAACATGATTACTCTTTAATAAACACAAAGGTAGTTCGTACAACGTGGACAGGTCTGCAAATATTAATCAATAACGATATTGCCATCATTACGACTAAATTACACTAAAACAATCAGTGTATAAATGAAAATTTTCACTTAAAACATATTATTAACTATCATCCAATAACCTCGTTTCATATATCTACCTGACCATCGATAAACAGTTAGATAGGTAAGCAG
Source organism: Bathynomus jamesi (assembly GCA_023014485.1). Lineage (NCBI taxonomy): Eukaryota > Metazoa > Arthropoda > Malacostraca > Isopoda > Cirolanidae > Bathynomus > Bathynomus jamesi. The sequence goes on from JAJOZX010000678.1 coordinate 1,236,202, forward strand.
CCAGACGTTATAGCTATTTAGAGCATGATTCTGATTAATCAGTTAATCATTGTTTCGAATTAAATCATTAATTAATCAAAATATATTTTTAGAAAATGATGGAAATGATTAATTTTCCTTATAATTTCAGCATCAGTCTACCTTAAATTTTGTAATGTATCATTTGAATTTGGCACCGTTTTGCATGTATAAATTGTCTATTCCGCCCATGCCTGTTTTCTTGAACTATAAAACAAACTAAATGTTTGAGCAAATTGTTTTCCTCGGTCTTATCGCACGCAACAGTAACAATAAAGCTCTTTCTTACTCTTTTCAGAAGCATTTAATTTTTATTCATATTTATTCAGTTAATCATTGATTAATTAGAAAATCTCATCATACATCACTTTTTCTTAAAATTGACTAATTTTCCATGCCCTACTATAAATACAAACAAATTGGAATGCTGATTTGTTAAAAATTCAGATTTCAGAAATGAAAAATCTGATCATCATGTGAGGTCTGTGAGTTCAGAATTCTGTGAACCTACATTATTTATATATATATAACTTACAACCTTACAAAGGTTCCGTGCTATGATTTCTCATTTCGCGAAGGTCAAGCTTGTCCCCCCTATATATATATATATATATATATATATATATACAGGGTGATTCGGAAGTCAGGTTACATAGGGCTTTTCTGTTTCTTTGCAGGTAAATGAGCTATGAGATGTTATCGAAGGAGGAGCGCATTGATGTGATATTCCTAGTTGGCTGCACAAGTGCATTGCCGTTAACGGTAGCCATATCGAACATGTTATGTGCCTATTCCCCTGTATCATTACATAATACAGTATATCCCTATGTAACCTGACTTTTGAATCACCCTGTATACATGAAATTAGATCTGAAGGTATTTAACGCTAATTGGCAGCTCTTTATCTTTCACATAAGTATTACATGATGTTAAATTTCTGGTTATGGAAGAACGAACACTATAAATTTATCTTTCCACGTCTTTGTCTCTCATCTTGTACTTTTCCTTCCTCCTGGAAGTTCGCGTTCATTCAGCCTGTCCAAAAGAAGGAGACCGCTCTCAACCCTCCATCGAATGACCAAATGCTTTGGTTTCTTGCCCTTCCAATTTTTTAATCTATCCTTAATAGGAAGATTCTTAAACACCTCTATTCACACAATCTTCTCCCAGATCGTCAGTATGGATTCCACAAGGGATGCACTACTGGTGATCTTCTTGTATATCTCTCTGACTGAGAATTTGGCACCTTTGTGCACCTTTGTGCATCTTCGTCAGCCAGACTCTGTACACATTCATCAGCCAGACTTTGTACTGAACGGACGCATTTCCTGAGCTCTCTGATATTGCTTCTACTTTTGCATATTGCTAATAATTTTAATTTTGGAAAGTTTCGAATTTTATATACTTGCGTTTATATTTACATTGTTATAGTTAAGTAATTGAATATTAGTAGTTTTTAGCGATTTAGAAGTTTTCATAGCGTGCCGTCTTAATTTAACTTAAACTTTTGACGGTTATAAACTAATTTAACTTGCGCGATGCCGTCGCAGAAAGCGTCGTGTGTTAGGTGTGGGGTAAACCGGTAGTAAACGGATTTTAAAGATTATAACGGCGGTCCTATGGCGATTACCGAGAGATCAGTTTTTATTTTGCGATTTAAGGGAGGAAATAGTTGACATAAAACGCAGTGTACGTGAGGTAACGGAAAGCTTGCAACGCTTGATGAGGGCAGGGGTAGGGCTACGGTTGACGAAAGCCGAACCAATACTAACGTTGAAGACGTTAGTAATTTGAAGGGTGAGGTGCGTAACCTAGTTTCTAGTTTAGGTAGCTTATCGGGAAGGTTGCATAGAGTTGAGGAAGGGGTTAAGGTTGGTCCGAAATTAGTAGATGGGGAGGGATTTAGAGAAGTTAAGGGTGGAGCTAGGCCGCGTACGTTAGGTGATAGGAATTCCCCCCTATCGAGGTTTCGAACCCTTTCGCCCATTTGGAAAGGGACGTGAATGAGGGGGAAATTATTTTAATTGGGGACTCTTTACTGCGCCATATGGACACAGAGTTCGTTGAACGGATTTAACCAAGAGGAGGAGGGTCTGTCTCCCAGTGGCCGGGGTTGATAGAGTTAGAGACGAAGTGGAGAGGAGTGACGTTGCCTCCCGTCACTCGATGTTGGTGACGATGGTAGGGGGCAACGACTCGTATAGGCCCGATACGAGAGTGCCTGACTTTTGGACAGATATAGGGGGGTAATTAGGCCCCTAAAGGCGAGGTCAGATAGGTCTTTAGTTCTAGGTATTACCCCTAGGCACGGTTTGGGTCTTAGGATTACGTCTAAAACGATATTTTTTAATACTAAATTAGAAGAGATTTGTGCTGACGAAAATGTACCCTTCGCAAAGCTGTGGTCAGAATTCAGTGATCCTAGCCTTTTTATAAAAGATGGGGTGCATTTTAATGAAATAGGTAATGCTAGGCTAGGTAGGTTAATTGACGAAAACGTACGAAAGCTGTATAGGTCGAAGCCTTCTTTAAACGTTGTGGGTCCGGGGAACGCGGTCCCGACGTGAAAAATAGTTTAAAACGCCGGTGCATGGTAAAAAATAACAAACGTCTTTTATTGTAACACGCGTAGTATTAGAAATAAATTAAACGCATTTAAGCCGATAATTTATTCCGGCAACTACGATATAGTTGCTATCACTGAAACGTGATTAAATACCGTGACTCGGGACTTGTTGGGAGAATTTGATATACCGGGTTTTAAACTCTCTACTAATGATAGGTTACATAGGATTGGTGGCGGCGTTTTGCTGTACATTCGTAATTCCCTTAGGCCTATCGAGGTTAAGATAGTTTTTCCGGCAGCAATTAATGCAATATGCATTGAAGTTAGGGCGCATAGTATTAGTTTTAATTTTGTTGTTTATAGACCTCCCGTTCAACCCCTCGATACCGATACTAGATTTTTCTCTTTTTGGTAACTTTATTGATAATCGGAATAGTATAATTGTCGGAGACTTTAACTGCCCTAATGTTAATTACGAGATTTTTATTGGTAATGAGGAGGGTTTGAGATTGACTGAGTTCATGGAAGATACTTTTTTACGACAGATGGTTACCGAACCAACGCGCGGTGACAATATTTTAGACGTGGTGATGACGAACGGTGAAAATATAGTCGAAGGTTTGAAGTAGGCGAGAGTTTAGGATGTAGTGATCATCAAATTCTTAGATTTAAGCTATTGATAGAAAACACTAAGGATAGTAACGTAATAGAAGTCCCTGATTTTCGGGTCTAGGACAACTCGGCGCGAGTGATTCGGCGCGGGCGGCTCGGCGCGGGCGGCTCGGCGCGGGCGGCTCGGCGCGGGCGGCTCGGCACGGCCGTCTGGGCGCAGATCTACCTCGGCGCATAGCCAACTCGACGCAGACCGAACTCGGCGCCAAGTACAAGTATTTTCTCAAACTCGTGAATAAATGTCAAAATAAAAGCAGGTGTGGAAAAATATTTATTTAATGGTATTAAAATTTTTATTGTTATTGATTTCACTAAAACAAAACTTTAAAAAGAACAGTGCTAATTAAATGCCTATTCAAAATTACCGGTATTAAAATTTTTATTGATTTTATTGATTTCACTAAAACAAAACTTTAAAAAGAACAGTGCAAATTAAATGCCTATTCAAAATTATGGGCAATGCCTCAAGTATTCAACAAGATTTCGATTATTAAAATTTCTAACAATGGATTGTATCCTTGCGTCAGCTTCTCTGCATTTTTTCAATTTCACGGGAGGATTTTGTCCTGCAATTAACTGCTCATAGTAAAGGTCTCTTCCCCTTTGAACTTTACGCAAACCATCTATAAACTTCCATGTATTTGGATGCTCTACTCCTAGTTCGCATTGCAGTCGTCTGTGTGCCGCTTCTGCATGATTGTTAGTTCGGTCATCATTGTTTAAACTTCTATATAAATTCCACATTTCGTGTGGAAATAGGGAAGGACGTCTACCATGACCGCGTCTCTGTCTTCTACCTACGTAGTTGTCGTCAAACCAATCCAGGAGTGGCTGCAGTTCATCGGGGAGAATATCAGCAAGGTGTACAATTGCTTCATCGATGTATTTAATTGGTACAAATGCGAGTGCGCTAATCATTTTAGCTTGCAGAGCAAATTGTGCATTATTGTTGAATTGACGTGAAAGCCCCATAGAAGCGAGATGTTTTTTCATGTGTGCAAGGTGGAAAATACAACCATGGATTTCAGCAAATGGAAAATGTTCCTTTATACTTTTGAATGCAGCTAGCTCAAAGTCGCAATTAATTATTATTTCTGGGTGGCACTCGGGTTGAATCTGGAGAATCATATCAAATAATTTGTCATATGTAGATCGCAATTTATTCGGAAGAAGAGCATACATCACTGGATGTACACCTCCATGCATATCTGTCAAAACTACATAGACTTGTGAAAACAAAGGAGGTGCAATTTTGAAAGTGTCAACATACCATTTTCTCGATTCTCTTAGAAAAGCTCTATTTCTTTGTCTTCCAAACACAAGAATTCTGCATGACTCTCGGCCACTGTCACCAAACAAAAAGTTTTCTGTTTCAACTTCATTACAGGAATAGGTTTGGAAACTATTAGGAATCACTAACGATTCCAAGTCAGATGGATTAGCAGGATATGCCGCTACTTCTTTCCTTTTCCTTCTCACCATTTTTCTCAATGCACTGTGAGTGGGTATGGCTCCATGGGAAGCTTCCGATAGATTACCTAAACTTGAATTAATAACCTGCGATGTTCCTTCTACAGTTTCCACAGCCCGCAGTTTTATTTTTATAATAGTGCGCTCTCTTTCTACTTTCGATGCTGAGGCGCCGTGTGAATGCGTATTTATGTAAACTATTTCACCATTTCTAACATGAATCCGTGCTTTACAAATATCCTTTCTTTCACATCTCCACAAGTTGGTTATTTTATCTGCTGCAACTTTATCGAACACATACAAATATCCATCATTGGCTAACTTTTCTTTTCCACGTTGAGACAGTAACACTGATTCCATATGGAAATGGGGATGTTCAAATGCTAATATTTTCACAATCTCACCGTAATTTAACTTAAGCAGACTGAAGGTTGTCACCAACTACTTTCCATGTTTATGCCTACCTTTAAAACTAAATTCACTATTTTTAAGCACCGCATACTATTTCGGACAACTCTATTAATTTTTATGATTTTTTAGTGATATATGAATTTAAATATACTTAATATGGTAAAATTTAATTTAATTAAAATATTAATATTAATATATTGGTATTATTAGGCATTCAAACTTTTGGTAAATACAATTTCGATATATTAATATTAATATATTGGTATTATTAGGCATTCAAACTTTTTGTAAATACAATTTCGATATATTAAATATTAATATTAATATATTGGTATTATTAGGCATTAAAACTTTTTGTAAATACAATTTCGATATATTAAATATTAATATATTGGTATTATTAGGCATTCAAACTTTTTGTAAATACAATTTCGATATATTGGTATTATGTTTTCTTGGCGCCGAGTTGAGTCTGCGTTGAGTTGGCTTTGCGCCCAGTTAGCTCTGCGCCCAGTTAGCTCTGCACCCAGACGGCCGTGCCGAGCCGCCCGCGCCGAGTTGTCCCATTCCGCTGATTTTAGTAGGGCCAATTTTGATAATTTTGCGGATAGGATGAGAGTAATGGACTGGGATAACTTATTTATGGGTAATGACACACATTTGCATTGGGAGGCGTTTAAAAGGTTTTATGAATATCGAAAGGGAGTTTGTTCCTCGTAGGCCAAAGCGCGCTAGATATCATGATAGGCCCAAGTGGTGGACTAGGGAAATAGGCGAGTTCATAAACGAGCGTAAGAGAGCGTATAGACTTAATAAGCGCAATGGCACGGCAGCTAACTTTAATAGATATATCGAGCTTAGACGACAGGTAAAAAGATCAGTTAGGAATGCTAAGCGTAATTTAGAGATACTTATAGCTGCGGATAGTAAACATAATCCATAAACGTTTTCTGAATACGCCAATAATAATTGTAAGCCGATAAAAGATAACATTGGCCCTCTGGTGGATGTTACCGGCGCTTTGGCTTCTGACGCTCAGCCGATGGCGGGCATTTTCAATAACTTTTTTGCGACAGTTTTTACCGTAGAAGACGTAAATAATGTCCCCCGACGTGGCGATATCGTTCCATTTAGTAGCGAGACTATTTTGGATGAAATAAATATTTACGAGGGTGAGATTGCGCATTATATCGATAAGCTAAAAGTTAATAAGACTCCAGGCCCTGACTCGTTTTATCCTAGACATTTGAAAGATTTGAAAGACGTTATCGTAGGCCCCTTAACGAAGATTTTTAATCACACTCGAAACGGGGATTATTCCTGAAGACTTCAAATTAGCTAACGTCACGCCCATTTTTAAAAAAGGCGACCGCACAGTAGCTAGCAATTATAGGCCCATTAGCTTAACGTCAATTGTCGGTAAACTTTTGGAATCCGTAGTTAGGGATCGTATCATCGATCACTTATAAAGTCGAGATTTGATTAATAGTAGTCAGCATGGGTTTCGACGCCATAGATCTTGTTTAACTAATTTGTTAGAATTTTATAACAAAATAGTGCGCGAATATGATAGGCATAGAGCGTTCGATACAGTTCTGCATAGAAGATTAATTGCGAAGGTTAAAACGTACGGTATACGCGGTCAGGTAGCTAAATGGTTAAAAGAATGGCTTCGTGCTAGGAGACAGAGGGTCGTTGTTAATGGTAGTGAATCGGGTGGTTGGATGTAGGTAGCGGTGTCTCACAGGGTTCAGTGTTAGACCCATTGCTATTCGTAATTTACATTAACGACATAGATGTAGGATTGACTAGTAACGTGTCAAAATTCGCGGACGATACTAAAATAGGCGGTAAGGTTGTTAACGAGGACGATAGAAATAGGCTCCAAGACGATGTAAATAGGATTATGGAGTGGACGGATAAGTGGCAGATGCAATTTAACGTAGACAAATAGGTTCTCGTAACAATAATTACCTGTACACGATGAATGATAGAGAGTTAGCGAGCGTTGAGGAAGAAGTAAATTTAGGCGTACGCGTATCTAAGGATTCAAAAGTTTGGAACCAGTGCCTGGAGTCTTACGCAAAAGCTAATAGGATGTTAGGCTTCATAGCGCGTAATTTCGAATTTAAATCGAAGGCTATTATATTGCCCATTTACAAGTCCCGAGTCAGGCCTCACTTAGAATATGCCGTTCAGTTTTGGTGCCCGTATTTGCGTGAGGATATTGATAGGTTAGAAAGGTTCAGCGTCGTGCCACGAAACTAATTCTGAAATTGCGCAACAAGCCTTACGAAGATAGGATTAAAGAGTTAGACTTGCATTCACTCGAAACTAGGACATTAAGGGGGGAGCTTATTGAAGTTTTCAAAATCGTTGATAACATCGATAGCGTAAATTTTGACAAAATAGTCACTTTCGATAATAGCAATACTCGTAATAACGGATTTAAGTTGCGTGGCAGACGTTTCATTACTAATATCGCTAAAAACCTCTTTACGTTTAAAGTAATTGATAAATGGAATAATCTTCCCGCTCACATCTTGAACTCTATCAGCGTTAATATGTTTAAGAACTGTTTAGATAGGCATTTTAAAAATATTAACGGGAGCTATTGAAGAATAGGGACCCCAGCCTTCTTTAGTTAGGCTTATAAGGCTAACAAACGTAAATATCACGACCTAACCTAACCAATCGTTAGTTAACTGTACGCCCTTGATGAATGGTTAGGTTAGGTCATGATATTTTCGTTAGTTAGCCTTATAAAGCTAACTAAAGAAGGCTGGGGTCCCTATTCTTTAATAGCTCCTATTAACGTTGTCTAAAATAATAAAACAATTAGCAACAAGAGCTCTGCGGTTGGTGATCGGGGATGAGTCTGTTGACGACTAATGCCATCTTGTGACATGCCAGTGTGTGATGTTAGCAATAAAAAAAAAATTAGGCTAACACGAACGTAGATGTAGCTCTTAGCGTAAACTAACCCACTTTTTTTATACTCTACCTACTTTTTTTTTTCTTATCCTCTTTACATGCATGTCTGTAGTTTGCATGGTATGACAGCGAGTTAAGACTGTGTTTGCATGGTTTGTAAGCGTTCTTATTTTACTTTTCATCTTTCACCCCTTTCCTAGTCTCTTCGACTATTTTTCCAAGTTGTCGGCAGTGGCCGGCGGATGATGATGGAGTCCTTTCTCTTTTCTGAATGAATGTTAACCCACGAACGATAGGTTTTGCTACTTACTTAACACCTTATTCTCATCTTTTAACCCCCTCTTCTTTCATTTCTCTCGGGCTAACCTTAGAGTGGATCTTATGGTCTTTGTTAGCCTTAGCTTCTGTAGATCCTCCTTTCGGGGTCTCGGCGAAACTTTCGCTATTGCGTTAGACATATCAAAAGCTATCGAAAGATTCTACCACAAATATTTAATTGTCAAAATGTCCCTCCCGCGGTTTCTACCCTACTATCTGTACCTTCATCTCTAATTTCCTTTCTAGCCGAACTATAGCTGCAGTTGTAGTTGGTTACTGTTTTTCTCCTAAAATTATTAACAGAGGTGTTTCTCCGAGTTCTGACCGCTCAACCACTCTCTTTCTTTTATTTATTATTGATCTTTTAATTCATACTTGCTGTCGTATACGCTCCTACATTACAAAAGCCATCCTGTAATAAAAAAGTTTACAAAAAGTATTTATATATTTCCATCATGGTGGAGAGTTTGCTAGTTTAAACTGATTCACTTCCTTCAAAAAAACTTATTAAGCCATTCTACCAAACCTCCTAACATAGATATATATATATATATATATATATATATATATATTATAAATATATATATATATATATACAGTGTGTCCGTAAGTCATGGTGGGATTTTAAATAGCTATATTATTGCAACGAAACATGATAATGAGATGAAAAAAAGGCAATTGAAGAACAACTCTAAAAGAATAACTTTATTTAACGTAGTTCGATATGGCTCCTCTGGTAGCCCTGCAGACATCTAGGTGGTGATGTGTGTCCGTAAAGTCATGTGTGGGATTTTAAATAGCTATATTATTGCAACGAAACATGATGATGAGATGAAACAATGCCAAATTTAAGAACAACTCTCAAAGTTGTATCTTGTAGTTAGTCTAGGCTAAGCTTAACCTTTATCTCGTAGTTAGTCTAGGCTGTCCACATACCTATGTTGAACATGAGCGTAATAGCCCGAAAGTTAATGTGTGGTGTGCTCTAGCACGAGATCGAGTGATTGGCCCATTTTTCTTCGCGAACCCACTGTGACGTCACACAACTACCTCGCTATGTTGGAACATTTTGCAGTACCCCAATTTATTGACAATAATGTCATCTTTCAGCAAGATGGTGCTCCTCCGCACTATGCCAACGTTGTTCGAGATTCCTTAATGAAAAATTTCCACAGAGATGGATAGGAAGAGGAGGATGGAAGCCATGGCCTCCACGCTCTCCGGACCTGACACCTTTGGACTTTTATTGTGGGGTTACGTCAAGCAAAGCGTGTACAGTGTACCCATTAGGGATATTCATCACTTGCACGAGCGAATCACGGAAGCTATCGCATCCGTCACTCCTGATGTTCTTGGGCGTGTGTGGCTGGAATTGAATCACCGCCTAGATGTCTGCAGGGCTACCAGAGGAGCCCATATCGAACTACGTTAAAGAAAGTTATTCTTTTAGAGTTGTTCTTCAATTTGCCTTTTTTTCATCTCATTATCATGTTTCGTTGCAATAATATAGCTATTTAAAATCCCACCATGACTTTACGGACACACTGTATATATATATATATAACGCAATCATAAAATTTTCAAATCTGAGTTAAAGAAACAATTCTAACCTTAATGTATACAAAGTTAATATTTTTATTTTCCCTCCAAATTCAAGGTTTTTCGCAATTCACATAATAAATTACGTTGTCTTTAAAATTTCTCAGTCACTTTGTCGGCTTAACATTATTAAATGTTCTAGTATTCTATCATTACAAACTTTTACAATGAAGAGTGCAAAACAACTTTTCAATTGACACATATGCAGGCTAACGAGTACTTTAATTGTACAAAGCCCCATTTACTTACAGGGTTTCACCTCAAAAATGACAGCAGCTACCCTTACTGAAAACATACATTACAGATGGCGTAACAAGT